>PVKA01006684.1:0-82084 GCA_004027165.1 Ctenomys sociabilis | reverse complement strand
AGCTGGGCAGATGGGGTGGGCAGTGCAGGCCATGGGAAGCAGAGGACAGGTGGGGCTTGGGAGCAGCAGCGAGTGCAGGACTGAGGAGGCTGCCCTGTATGGCAGTGGAGGACCACAAGCAGGCTTGTGGGCATCACCTTGGAGCCCACATTTCTAAGAACACCCCTGCTTCAACTGCTGAGCTATGGCTGCCTGCGGTTCCTGGCCACCACGGACAGTAAATTATATGACGACTGATTGAATTTAGGACAGAAGTTGTGGAAGTGAACAAAGTCACCACCATCTTCTGTAGAAGTTCACACATGCTGTGCATGCTGGCACAATCAACCCTATAATCCCAGCACTCTGGGAGGCTGAAGCAGGGAGATTGCAAGTCTGAGTCAAACCTGGACAGTTTTGCTATTTAGGGAGATACTTTCAAGAACTAAAAGTAAAAAATAAAATAAAATAAAGATATAAAATGGACTAGGGATGTAGCTTAGTACCAAACAGCTGGGCAACACACACACACACAAAAGAATGAAATTCAGGTGTCTGATTTTTTTCATACTATTCGTGAGTTCAGTCCTTCATGGATTTCCATTTCCTCTTTTCAGAAAACTGCAACTAGACTGCAATGATAAACAGAAACATTGAAATGACACCCAGAATTTTGAGGCTTATTTAGGTAAGACTGATGGTCATGGACAGGGAATCTGTTGCTCCTCAAAATATCAGACCTGGAAGGCTCAGGAATGGGGAAGTGCTAAGATAGAGCATTTGGAAGCCTTTGCTTGGTTCTTACAATTTGCATCATAGTGACCAATTATGCATCATAGTGACCATCTATTCATCATCGTGGCCAGCTGTGCATCATAGTGACCAGCTGTGATCATAGTGATGAGCCATGCATCATAGTGAAAAGCAGGCAACATGGTGTCATTGATTTGAAGTACAATGGTGTTTTGTGCTGGGAAGCTAACAGGGTCTACAGTGAGGGCTTCTCCAAAGTGGGTAGGAGAGTTCAGGTGCCTCTGGGAGGTACAGTCCAGGTCAGTTGACTTCTGAGTCCACAGCTAGGGCCTTTGCACACAGGGGCTGGCTGATAGGAGCCAACTGAAGGCAGAGTAGGGTGTTCTTCAGGTCCTGGAGGTGCACAGCAGGCTGTGGGTGGCAGAAGACAGGCAGCACACATGCAGGGCAGTTGTGGTGGCTCTGGTGGCTCAGAGATCCTAAAGGGGCTTCACAGCTTTGAAACCTCATTTATCTAGTCCTCAGGAGACCTTGATGGAGCTGGAAGGGACAGAGAAGCAGGCTGCCCTAAAGCCAGGTGTGTTGCTAGGTCCTTCATGGACACAGTGAAAGAGCTCCCAATCCCTGTGGCAACTGAGTACTGGGCCTAGAAGGAGGTATGGGCTGGGAACAGAATAACAAGGTGATGGCTGAGTTGTTGACAGCACGGAGACCTTGCTCAAGGTGAACAACAGTCTGTCACATTGCTGCATGGATGGGCTCCTGCTTGTGCTTTCCATGATGTCTCACAACCAGAGGGGCTCTCAGTGACATGCACTATTGATGGGCCATCAGGTGAGTACTCAGCTCATACATTTGGGAGGAGTTTTCAGAACTTCTGGGTTGTGCTTATCTGTCTCAGGCTGATGCAGCGGTTATCTTCCCCCTGGGAGCAGAGTTGGAAGTTAACCTAGAAGGAATCCGCTAGCATGGTGACAGGAAGTCATGTTTGGTGAGAAGTCCTCCAGGCTGTAGGTTTGTGACTAGAGGAAGGGATAAGAGGCACAAGTCCCAGTTGCCCCAGTGATGATAACTGACTTCTGACAGAGGGAACTTTTGAAAGCAGTGTTGTATTCCACTCTCTGTAAGGAAAATCTCGGGCTTTCTTCCACCTTTGCAATGACCATGGGATCTCAGAGGCTCAATTTGATAGAACTCAATTTGTCCTATACAAGCAGGCCCAGTGGGTTCAGGTTGAGGTTGCCTGGATATTTGGGTTTCTTTATATCTCGAACATGGAGGGGTATTTATTTTGGGCCTCATATTGCAATTCCTAGTCACATGATATGGGCATCTCTCAGACTGGATTTTTATACAGACATCAGGGGCTTTTGTTTTATCAGGTTCCTGGGTAATAGCAGCTAGTGGGCTTTTTGCCCTCCATTTGATGTCTTCAAGAAGTGCTTGACTGGGTTGTTTTGAGATGAGATTACCTTCTGAAAGGCCATAGCAACTTGTTTTTTCTGGGATGATTATCCCATGGTTCCTCAGAAAAATGTGGAACTCATAAGGAATTGGTGACCTGGGTGGGTGCCACATGGAGAGGTATGTGAGGAGAAGGCTGTGGGGGAGGCCTCTGGGGCTGCAGTGGGCATCGGCTGGCTAGAATCAGCTCCATGGGCTGGAGGTGAGGGAGTCCAGTGTGGGGAGCAAAGCCGTGGGTGTGGGCGGCACCTGCGGTGGCTGACGAGGGAGCCAAGTGGGAATTCTCAGGACGAATTGGCCTTATTATTTTTCTTTGAGAGGCCAGGAGTAATTTGGCTTCATTTTAACTGCGCAAAAGCAACTTTTCCTGCAATCAGGGACTATGGGTCTTATGTAATTTCCATTCTATCTCCCAGTGGTGTATTTTATACACCATTGGGTGTACAAGGGTGGGTGCCCCTCCAAGAGAGATCGCTCAGGTACCTGCATGGCTTCGTAACTCATGCAGACCTAGGCACATCTTAGCCAAGCAGGATGCTCTGCTTCCACTGCACCGCACGTTGATTGCCACAGAGCTGTAGGTGAGGGTCCAGTCAGCCATAAATACCGTGCTGCACAGACAGGGCAGCCTACTGCTTTTGCCATCTGTCCGCATAGGATCATGCATCAGGCACACGGGACTGTGTAGTCCAGCTCTCCTTCCCTCAAGGATAACTCTGACTAAGGAGCGGAGAAGAGGCTTTCCTGCTGAAGCTGGGCAGGGCTCATAGACTAACCACAGTGCATCTGCGGGTTGTATTGGAATCTGGCAAGCAGGCAGGCAGAAAGAGAGGCAGAGAGACACACAGACAGACAGATTATGTCCTCCCTTTGGGGTGCAATAGGAGCCACCTGAGCATGGAATCAGTGATCCTTCTCCAGACCACTGAGGTGACTTAGAAATTCCAAGGATGAGACTTCCTGTCAGGATCTCAGGAAGTCCTTGCTCCACCTGTAAAGGCCATGGCCAGTGTCCAAAGAGGGCAGTGTGGTTGGCCATCCCGGCCTTGTACAAGATGCAACGCCAAACAGAAACACCAAACTGATAGGCAGGATTTTGAGGCATATTTATTTCACATGGACCATCACTGGATGGATCAGTCTCATAATGTCGGACCCCAGAGGCACAAGGAGGAAGGTTTCCATGGGTTCTCAAGAGGGAATTACAAAATAGAGTACTTGTCTGTTTCTGATTGCTTCTTTTTTTTTTTTTCTTTTGGTGAAACCAGGGATTCAACTCACGCCCTTGTGCTTGCCAGGGAAGCACTTATTCAGCTGAGCCATCTCCGCGGCCCTCTGATTGGTTCTTACAGTATGCATCAGGGTGGCCAGCTGTGCCTCACAAGGGCCATCCATTTCTAGGGGACATTAGTAACAGGAACAATTACCAGTGTGACATCCAACCTGGATGAGAGGCATCTTCTACTACTAGTCAACTGAAGCACTGTAGACACATTTTAAGTTTTATAGTTGCCACATTAGAAAGAAGAAGAAAAAATAACTAAAGTTAATTTCAACACACTTTTTATCCAATATATAAAATGTTACCATTCTAACATGCAATTCAATGTGAAATTTTTATGGAAATACATGAAATGTTTGTTTCTGGTCTTGAAATCCTACTTTCCTTTTGATTTTACTGGTCCTACTTCACGTGCTGGATGGCTACAGGTAACTACTGTGCTCCTGGAAAGTGTCGAATCTCAGATCCATACCTCTGTCACAGTGTCCACAAAACTTTTCAGCCTGGAATTTTAACCTGGACCTTTCTTCATGGTTGCTGTAAGAATTGGACTTCGAGAGCTGAAGTGACGTGTTTATCATTTCAATAGCTCAGAGTGCGAGAGCAGCCAGGCGCACACATCCGTGTTCTTGTCGGGCTGCTGTTCATTCGGATTATAAACCACATAGAGTCATGCAAAAAACCCAGCATGTCTGACCCCAGACCCAGCATCGAAGGCAAAGGGAGCTACAATACAAATTAGGGCAAAGTCAAGAGTCGGCAAATGTTTCTCCCTTCACGTGCTGGCAGTGCGATAGTGGGGAGGTTTTCTGCGGAGGTGACATCTGCATGATGGACAAAGACCTGGCTCGGGACGCGTAGTGAAAATCAGCTTATGGCAATACTTACGGATGGCAGTTTTACTTCTTTGATGAAAATGTGAACAAAGAATATTATCTTCAATTTTATCGCTTTCAAATGTCAAGAATTTATATTCTTATGTTGATAAGTTCTATCATCACTTTACAAAGGTCAGCTTTCAGGTGCTATTCTGTACCATTCCACTGTGTTTTCTTCTTGAAAGTATACTTTTCACTGCTGACCTCAGGAGGGAGCATGTGGAGGAAGGAGCGAGGCTTCATTAGTAGCTGTCTCAGGGTTACAAGGGAAAGCGGCTTTCAGAGTCCTAAGACTAAAAACACCCTAAGTTTTTTTTTTTTTTTTTTTTTTTTTGTCTTTTTGAGACAGGGTCTCACTATGCAGTTCAGGCTGGCCTTAAGCTCACTTTGTAGCTCAGGCTGGTCTCGAACTCACAACAATCCTCCTGCCTCAGCCTCCCGAGTGCTGGGATTACAGGCCTGCGCCACCACGCCCGGCTAAACACCCTAAGTTTTTACAGAAGAATTTCATAAAGTGCATTTTTCTTACATTTTTAACTGAATGTAGACTTTCTTATGAAAATACGTAGAATTATAGTTGCAATGTACAGTAAGGGTGCTGTAAGCACGAGCACAGTCTGAGTCTTAAGGATACCATTTGCTGGGCTTATGAAATGCTTGTGTGTGTGTCGCTGTCAGTTCTGGAGTGAACAGGCCTCAGTGAGAATCTCAGTTCTGTTTCTTGCCTCCCTGCAGCTTATTCCTGCCTCAGTGGTCTTGGTTTTGAGTGAGGTCACTTTCTCTTAGTACAGAAAGTTTCTCCCTTTCTGTCCTCTCTCTTTCTGTCCTCCAAGAAATATGGATTTTTATCATGACAAAATAATACGAAATCAAATTTACCACCTTAGCTGTGCTTAAAGGCGCCACTCAGCAGCACTGATTATGTTTAGAGCTATGTAGTGTGGGCCACCGCCCTTTTGCCAAATTTTTCTACATGTCAAATGGAAACTATAATCGTTACAGATGTGCAAAATAAAAACCATGGCACACTCTCACTTCTTGCCTGTTAACTTGTCAATGTCAAAAGAAAATAAAGCAAATCAAGAGCTGGAAAATGTCGTGCTCACTGGGGCCGCAGAGGAAGGGGCCAAGGTGGCTAAGAATGCACGAGGGCGGGGTGCACATGGGCTCTCAGTGTTAAATCCAGGGCCTGCATTCCACCTCCAGGTTCCTGGAAACGATCGAACAGGACACTCCCCTCACACTTGCCCTGGGCTACTGAACCCTGCTTCAGTGTCCCTGGAGAAACCGGAACATCTGAGTGTCCCTTTCATCCCACCCTCCTGTAGAAAGCTCTTTAACCCTTGAATGAACAGCCACCCAATTTGCCCAGTGCTGAGTGCTGTCTTAAAGCAAAAGCTTTCAATTCTAAATCTCACAAACCCTGGGACAATTCTCTTTGGTGCCCTTAGGTTCATTTTGGTTGTGGCTGTGGATAAGTTAATTCCCAGTCACATCAGTGCTTCACTCAGGTTGTGTCTCCTTGTGAGGAATAAAATCTGCAGAGGAAATAAGCACACATGTTCAGTCGCGCATGATTCCCTCCTGGACTGTAAGCCACTGGCCGCGTCCAAGATTCTCGTTTGGCTTCTGGTACAGGTCATCAAGGCAGAGTCAGCCGGTACCTTGTGGTGCAAACCCATTAGCAATCTACCTAACAAGAAACATCTGTCCTCATACCAAGCTGTGCAGACCTCTGAGTGCATGTACATGAGAGGGACCCACAAACAGGCAGTCAGGGCAGCTCCTTGGCAATACCCAGTCCAGACAGCTTCTGTTCTAGTCTTTCACCAGTGCCTGCCTTATTTATTCTCTTCATAAACAAATAATTTTTGCAATGTGTGTCCCAAAGCAGCAATTGCAGAAGTGCCAGGTGACTGTTCAGGGTGCCGTTTCCTTCCGTCATGATTGTATTGAGGAAGAGAAAGCCTTCTCGTGGATTGCTCCTGGGGTGGGGCACACTGCTTCTTGGCTAGAGACCCTTTCCCATGTGACGCCTGAGAAGGGAAATGAGGCCACACCGCACTGAGGACTCCGTGGATGAGCTTCCCAATCTTGCTCACATGGCACGCGAACACCGCTGTGCACTGCACCCTGTTGTGTGCCCCATGTGCAACTCTGTCTCGCAATCCTGAGTTCCTTCGTTACCCAAAGACCCGCTGTCCTCTCCTTGTTCTTGGGGTTTCCAGATTGTGAACTGAGGGCTTACGTCCAACCCGATGGGCTCTCCGTTCTGAGGATACAACACAGCAGTTAGCAGGTTGACAAGGAAGCAAGGGGGAAGGGGCTCTAGGGTTGCGCTGGGCAATGGCTGAGGAAGAGACCTGGGAGGTCACCTCTTCCATCCATGCTTAGTGAATGCTCACTTATCAGCACTCCTGATGATGTACTGCACTGCTTCCTAGTCAGGGGCCAGAGTTAGGCTAGACGGGTGCGGTCCAAGCCCTTCAGTTCCACAAGCAGCTTGACAGGACCCATAGAAACGCCCTACGGAACCAAGGTGCCCAATCCTTGAGGGGAACTTGGGGAAGAAACAAGACACTGCACTGCTTCCTGCTGTGGCATGCATGGAGTTGGGCGGAAAGTGTGTTTGAAGGCAGATCCTGACTCAAACAGACCTTGGATAGCGCAGACTTTGGCTATAACAGAGACATGGATGGTTAACACAGCATTATTAGAACATCACATGAGAATACGTGTTGTTTACTCATGTGTTAGAAATAGTAGCATAGAAATCTGGCATGGGATGAAAGGCACCTATAGGATATCAAGGGCTTATCATTTTCTTTCTCTGTACCTTACTGTTTAGTCATTTTCCAGAATTAGTAAATCGATCAATGACTGATCTGACTGAAAGAATATTTACTGCATGTAATGTGGACAGGAGCACCTACTTGACTGGAATTCTTGTTTAGCCTTTGAGTCTGACACTTAATATGGAAACTTTAATGCATTTAGTGTTCTTATGCAGTTTACTTTAGAGCACAGGCCTTGTCAGAAGCAAGAGTTGTCATGCAGCACTGGTCTGCCTGGCTGTGTGAGCCTCTTTTCCACAGTCTGAAGAAGTACTCAGCCCCTACTTGCCTTCAAGTACATGTACTCACTTACAGGACATGGGAGTGAACCTGGAGGGTGTGAACTTCTCACCCAAGACCAAGCTTGCCCTGTGGCCGCCTCACCAGGATGGCTTGCCCAGTGTGAGAGGAAGACTGTGGCAGGTGGACCCAGACAGGGGCAGGGCTCAGCAGGGCTCTGCAGATTGTGTGGATTCAGAGGCAAAGTCCGACCCCACGCCATGAGACACAACTCTGGAAAAATGAAGCCATCATTTCTAGACTTGGTGAGAAGGAGACAATCAGGGCTTCATTCATGTCTGGATGGGAGCAGTCTCCGGGACTGCCTATGGGGCAGTGGTGGCTACGTCCTCCTCCAGAGTGAGCAAGATATATATTTCTATTTTATTTATTTATTGAAGTACAAATATCAATGAGACAGTTTTAAGACACCTTAACAGGATGGATTTGATAAATAATACATTGCAAATTCTTTTCATAGTGTTCTGGCATTGTACAAGGTGTGTACATGATATTATACTCACAGACAACTGTTGTGGAGGTCAGTGTGGAGACTCTTCAAAAGAATAGGACTGGAAATCCCATTCAAGCCAGCTATCCTCCTACTGGGAATTTTCCCAGACGAACTGAAAACATTATATCATAGTGATATATGTGTACCTATGTTTATAGCAGCACAATTTGTAATAGCAAAATCTTGGAAACAACTAAAATGTCCATCACATGAGGAATGGTTGAAAAAGATTCTATATAATGGAATATTAATCAGCTATTAAGAATGATAAACTTGAAGCATTTATATTGAAGTGGATGCCACTTTAACATATACTCATAAGTGAAATAAATCAGACACACATGGGTAAATATCATATAGTCTCCCTAATATAAGAAGCGAAAAGAAGAAATACAAATAGAAATGTACAGCAACTAAAAACAACTGAGTCAGATAAGGCAAAGTGAATGGTATATGCTGCAGGATACTAGTCAGCTTTTCTTCTGGATGGTTAACAACCTAAGATCACAGATCAAAATTGGAAAAATAGAAGAGCTGCAAGGCCAGCCAACATTTTGGCCCTAGCCTTTCAAGGTCAGCAAAGACTCAGGACATAGGAGAACCTGTCCTGTAACATCATGAAACTCAAGTGAGCTCCAAATTTTCTGGACAAGGAGGCTATGGAGCCACAGAGGAAAGAGATCGAAGCTCTATAGTGTGCCTGGGGAGAGTCACATGGAGAGAAGAATTTCTCTCAGGCTCTCATAGAGAGCAAACTACACACTGTATATTTTTAAAGCATATTTTAGATTTAATTTAGCATCAGAGCTACTCCATATCCTCTACTAGTGCTTGCTTCGCCTCCTGGAGGCCAGAGAGGAGGGAAGGACCAGCCTGGGCGGAGGCTGGGGTGGCGCCAGGGCCTGAAGCAGTGGGCTGTCCTGTCCCTCACGCGCTCCCCCTGCTCTGTTCAGCAAGATTCTTTGCCCTTAGGCAGAGCCTCGTGATGGGGGACTGATGCCTCCCTGCAATGCTAGGCAAGTACTTAATGCGCACAAGTCAAGCAGCCTGGCGGGCCCCCCAGGAGCTTCCAGCCGGCCCGAGTGCTAAGGAAAACCCGTCGGGTCGCGGCTAGTGCTCCCCACTGCTTGGCGGCCACTACAGAGGTGCGGTGCCTGGGGAGCCACTTCTGCTTAGCACCTCTGATTTCCCTTCGCTATAGGCTAGAACATCACACTGCATTTGAAAAGATTCAGTTTATCTCAAATCCACAGACATTCCCTATGCAGCGGTTTGAAAAAGTATCGTTTTCAAAAGGTATGCGGCTTCCCGCATCCAGGGCTGGGAGGAGATTAGAGGCTGCCTCTCTGGCGTGGTGGGAAATGCACATATCTGTACCCTGGGGGTCAGATGGCAATGCTTCCTGTGCACTAGTGGGGCGTTATGTAGTAGCTCGGACATTAAGCTAAAGGTAAAATATACCTTAAAAATACTCAATCACCGAGAGCCCCACTTTTGGGTCAAGTCTTCTCCTGTAAAGCTAGACTTCGTACCTTTGCCACACTCTGCACTCCGCTTTTCTGCTTTACATTGAGCAAACTTTGCTTCCTCTGTGAGACGGAGGGAAGGCCTGGTTTCTTCTGCTCCCTCTCTTGGCGTCAGCCGAAGCTTGGTTTCCCCTTACAGGCACTAAAAGTTACATTCTGGTGAATCACCTCGGGCAACACTGCAGCTCACTCTGAGTTGCTAATGCCCAGCCTTTCCTCCTGTCTGAGACTGGAGTATGACTAATCTCTGTGTTAAGTGGACGTTAAATGGAAAATCAGTGAAACCTGGGAGGAAAACGACACTGAGCATTCATCAGGATCAAAACCTGCACTGTGTGCAGGAGAAATCAGGGTACAGAACATGGGAGCATCTCCGCTCATCCACAAGCACGAAGCCCATCCCAGGGAGGCCTTGTCCTACCTGAGGTAGATGGTTCTGTGTAAGTTCGCACCTGTCACCGGGTCACGCTTAATCAGACAAAACAGAGAAGGGGTAGTGAGGGGGAGAGGGAGGGGAAAGAGGGAGAGAGAGAGAGAGAGAGAGAGAGGGAGAAGAGGGGGAGAGAGAGAGGGGGACAGGGAGAGACAGAGAGACATGGAAATGGAGAGAGTGAGAGGAGGTAGAGAGATGGAGAGAGAGCTCTTTGTTGAAAGACTTGGTTATTTTAATTATTGAACTTCTTTTAGCAGAAGAAAAACCCAGAAACTCAAGAAGGAAAGGCTGCATTAGATGCACATTTTTAGCCCAGGGTGAGTGCTACAGGCCATGTACCTGGCTCTTCATTCAGCTTCGTTAATAGATCATTGCCACACGACATACTTTAAATGCTTCATTTGTTTCTTTAAACAGACTAGATCTTGGCGATCCTCCTCCATGGGGCACCGTGTCCTCTGGCGGTCCCCGAAGTCCTTGTTCTCGCGGCGGTTGACCCTGCAGCTAATGGAGTCTTGAGCGCCAGATTCCCAGTCACTGTGATGGACTACACTTCGCACCCTTGCCCATTTCTGGCCCTTCCCAGTTCTGGCTCTTCCCCTCATTGTTTTAGAAATGCAGCTACCTCCAGGCCTCTGCGGTTGGTCACGTGGGCCTTCTAGGCTACTGTATGTGCCTCATCGTTCCTTGGGAAGGGACCCCGTTTGACGACCTCCCCTGCAGCCTCAAAGCACCTGTGACTTGCTCCCTGTGCCCGCAATAACTCACAGAACCATGGGGCCACCATTTGTTCAGGTCCAGGATAAGCCAAAAGCCAGCAAGGGCCTGGGGGCTCGCTGTGCATCCTCTTTAATGCGGGGAGGGTAACTGAAACAAAAGTGAACATTGTCGGTGGATTTTCACTGTGTGACGGAAGAGCACACTGCCGGGGATCCCTGGGGTCCCAGTCTTTATCCCTCCCCAAAGCCAGTGTCTGCACTTCTGTGATCACTTGCACCCCAGTCATTGTCCCAGCACAGAATCCTGCTGACACCAGAAGCAGTGTGAGAGCCACAAGGCCTTCGGTGTGCTATTACCCAGTGTGATTTCTTGGTTCAGATATTTGTGGACAGCGTGTGCGCCTCACAGGTGTGCAAAGCCTGTGTTCGAGAACTTGGCCCCAGGTAGATGCTGGCCGCTGGCCAGGTTGAGCAGTTACGTCGCCCACACGCTTCAAGCTCACACGAACATGCAGCGTAGGCGGCCTCACGGGCTGCTACCCTCCTCACATGTTTGACAATGCATCTGGGTGCCTCTCGTTTCCGTGAGTCATTCTCGGTCCTGCGTTTCACCCTGCTATCTAAGCGCGCTGCGGGTCTTTACCCCAGTGATGCGCGGCAACCAAAGACGCCAGTGCGGAGACGCTGGCTGGGCTCGGAGCGGCTGAGCCGTCCAAGGGCCTTCGCGGCGCGCTGCTGGTGCCTACCGCCCTCACAGGAGCACAGCCCAGAGCCCTGCGCAGTGGCTCCTACAGAACCTTCCGAGCTCTTCCTCGGCTCTGACAGAGATGTTTCTTTTCGCTCTTCTACTAGACATTGAGCTGGGGAGAAACATACTTGTGTCGGTCAAATTGCTCATTTGAGGAAAAGATGATTTTAGACCCAGCAATCAGACCACAACTGCCAGCCGCGAAACGACTCCTCCCTTTCTCTTCCCTGCTGCTTCCTCTTCTCGTCACAGCTCTGAACGGGTTGAAGCGCACACGGATGGGGTCACCCACAGACAACACAGGGCATTGTGTGAGATCTCTTTTGCTCAATATTATGAATTATGGTCAAAACATATGGAAAATTAAACTAAGACTACGTATTACAGAAGAAGACTGATTGCCAGGAATCTCCCTAAAGTCCTCCTGGCTTTGGCCTTACAGATCTCGCCATTCCTGCCATTCTCTGCAGCAGTTCTGGAAATCCTCTCCCATTCCTTAGGTGTCTACAAAACGTGTGATTACAAAACACGGTGAACACAGCTGACCAGTCCATCCAGTGGGAAAGAAGGGCGGCTGAAGCTCAGCACGGCTGCCCCATGCGCCTTCCTCGTGAGCTCTGGCGCCCTGTGGTTTCTGGTTGATTATGGTTGCATCCAGGTGGTTCCAGAACCTCACATGTCACAGCTGGTGGTTTCCTGAGGTGGTTGGATCTAGGGTGCCTGGCACTGGCACAAGGTACGTGATGCCACACCCCGGGGCATGGGGACTGCGTAGTCCATCAGTTGGCCTGTCATGGCTCTGGGAGTGGATGACAGGAAGGGCAGCCCGAGTGTGAACGCTGCCTGACCCAGGAGTGTGCACCGCAAAGGGACACGAGGGAGAGGCGGGCTGCTGCCTTCTGCCTTCTGCCTGCCCGGGCCTGCTTCGCCATGTGACGCTGCTCTGCTGTGTGCCCTGCCTTGAAGCAGCCAGCCGAAAGCTGAAGCCCCACAGCCTGCGCTGCAATAGGCCTCTCCTTCTGAAGGTGCTAGGTATTTTCTCCCAGGGTCAGAATGTCCATGGGAGGTGAATATCAAGCAATTAGGGGTGGAAAGACAGCTACAAGAGCAAGGTGATGAGAAAGTTGGAAATAAGGGACTTTGAGAGAATTGGGGCATCTTTTGCTCTAGTAATTGGCAAAAAGATGAATGTTTGCCACATCTTTATTGCACTTTCTATGTTTATGAAGCTCATTCATTTTATTACTAAAGGTTGCTGCCAATCCATCCTGACTTCTACAATACTTAATTTTCAAGGCATAATAGACTATGGAGACATGACTATGCACATATGAATTCCAGGTACTCGGGGGACTTGGCCAGAAGAGGAGCAGATCAGCCTGGGCAAATCCTGAGCTGCACCTCAGAATGAGCTGTGTGTACCTAGGGCGGGGCTGTGCTCAGAACATGGTCAGATTCTGTCAGCAGGACTGCAGAACAACAGGGACAAACAAGCGCAAAGCAAACCTGATCTATCCTTGTGACCTTGGCTTCCTCCCAGATTTCAGGTAGTGTGAGAGTTGCTGCAGTGGGTGCTTTGCACCATGTGCTCTAGTAAATTCCATGTACATGGTTTTGTTGGCTTTCCTCAAAGTGAGAATGAAAGGCTGCTGCTTTAAATGTGCTCTGAGATAGTGGATATGGCTGCTGTCTTCTGAGGCGTGCAATGTCTTACAAGTCTGTTTCTCTAGAGGTCAGACTCTTGTTTAATCAAGGATGAGGTCATGATAGATGCCAAAACATCTACCTAACAAAACGTCAATGAGAAGAACAAGGTCAGGCCTTTGGATTGGTTGTTCTATGAAAAAAATAACCAAAGCTTCTCCTTGTATGCATTTCTTTTTGTAAACATTTTCACTGTTGACTGAAGTACAAAAGTCACTTACTGAAAAAGGAAAATGCTTTAATAATTAATCAAAAGTGAAAGCTGTTAATTTCCATTCAAATAATCGTTGGGTTTTTCAAGTGGTAAATAGGAGAACAAGTGGAAGCCAAGGCACGTACTGAGGGAGCGTGAGATGCCAGCGATGAGACGGTCAGCGTGGGCCAGCAGGTGCGTGTGGTCCTGGCTGCCACCAGGCTGCCTGGATCCTGTCTAGGAAGCAAGAACACACAAAGCCCAGAAGAGGAAGGAGAGATGCTGACTGCACAGCAGGGCACGTCCACACCGCAGGATTAACTGTGGTTCAGAAACCGATCAGGGGTGTCCAGGAAGAGCTGGCAGATGCTATCTTCCTCTTTTCCAAACAAAGTCCCATCAGCACATGTGGGTGGGTCACAGCCCACCCTCTCCGCTGTTTTTCCCCATGGTGGAGAAAACATGCGTGATCCCCAAGCTGCTAACCTTTTCATTCTCATACCGTTAGGAAGGTGATAGAGCGATGAATATTTTCATAGCCCCCAAAAATAATGTTTATAAAGTATAACACAAGGTTCAAAATTGGAAATTAAATGAAACACAGCTCGTTCAACAATTGTTTCCCTGATACTGCAAAGGAGCCCACATTCCTGTGCGTCACCAAATAAAGTATTTGGGAAAAGAAGCAAAATTTTACAGAAAGCTTATTTGAGAACCAAATTTCTTGTGAAAGGAATATGTAAAAACTCCAATTTTAGCCACAGAGATAGCTCAGTGGCCTCAAAGTCTGCCTGGCATGTACAAGGACCTGGGTTTGATCCCCGGCCTGTGCATGCTGCTTTGAACCCACCCCTAGGCACACTGAGCTGGCCTGTAACACCAGGCCTGGTGGCACACTCCTGTAGTCCCAGAGCTGGGGAGGCTGAAAGCAGGAGGGTCATTATGAATCTGAGCTACTTAGTGAGGTCCTGTAACAAATACATATATTTTTAAAAAATAAAATAATAAACCCTCAAGTATTACTGTATAGTGTTTACAGAATAGTTAGATATGGTCTTGGCTATTTTTATCTTATTTCTGAGACAAACTCCCAATGCCCAAAATTAAGGAAGAAAATGTGTATCTAACCCACAGGTTGTGAGGGTTTCAGTCCATAATCAGCTGGCCTCAGGCAGAGCGGCACATGGCAGAGGGACAGACATTCAAGAAAATGGAAGACAGCCAAAGCAGCAGCAGTGAACGGGGGAAGAGCAAGCCTGTCTTCTTCCCATGTAGTGCATGCAGGGTACCCCCTCCCACCAGGGCAGGTGTAGCACCTGCACCCCCAGTCCTACCCCACTGGACAGTGAACCAGTCACAAGCTAGATTCAGTTCCTTCCATCAAAGCCTGACCCCATGACTGCAGGAGGCTTTGCAGGGAGATCTAGATGCAAACAGTAACAGATATACACAAAAGTAACACGTCAAACTTTAAGAAGTGTGCATAAATAAATACTGGTATTCAACTGTATTTTGATAATATGGTTTTAGAAAAATAGTCTTATTTTCCAGTACTGTGATTATCAGTATCCACATCCAATGCTTGTGTACAGAACTTCTCATCCATCCATGGAGGCCATGACAATTGTCTTTTATTCAAACAGTATAAAAACTGTATTCAGAGGAGAAGAACCTACTAGAAAAAAACAGAGTCAAGCAGAGTTTTTGTCAGGCCGCAAAAGCAGCGAACTTTTCGCACTACTTCAGATGACTGTTTTCTGTCATTTTAGGTTAATGGAAACCTGTCCCAGTGCTGTGGACACTTCTCTATGTCTCTTTGCTAAAACCAGAATGTTTGTATTTTAACTAAATTATGACTCTAGAGAACACCCTTCTCTTGAGCCACAGGAAACAATGAAGAACTGCATCCGGATGCTCACAAGACGAGGTGTGGCATATGTGAGCAGATTGTTGAAAGGAAAGGAGAGCTGAGTAATAGATTCAATGGCACTTTTCCTCCAAACTGTGGCAGGCTGTTCCATACTCAAACAGTGAAGGGACAGGGAGCCCGGCAGTTTTAATGATTCAATTCTTTCAGCATTGGCTAGGCCTCTTTTGCTCTTGGGCATTATTATAACCCTGCAGATAAAGGTGCATAAGCAAAATACAAAATCACCCAAATAAAACTCCAACCACATGCCATTTCATTCCAGGAGAGAGTTTCCATGCGACCATTGACTAAGTGAATTAATCAGGCTAAAATGACATTAGTGCCATACTTAAAAGTAAGAATAAGGGGCAGGGGAGATGGCTCAGTGGAATAAGTGCTTCCCTCACAAGTGCAAGCCCCTGATTTCAATCCCTGGTTCCACAAAAAAGTAATAAGAGCAGGCTGTGGGGAAATCAAGCACAAGACAGATCTAAGAATTCACACAGGGTGGCTGAAGTAGGTCTCTAGAACTACACACTAACCGTGGCAGGATGTGGAAGATTTGTTTTCCATAAGGATGAGGTAAGTTACAGGCATTCTGGTGTGAAATCAGGTGACAGTGAAGGGAACCAGGCCTGTGGGTGTGCTGAGGAGGAGCAGGAGGAAGAGGAGGAGGAGGAGGAGGAGGAGGAGGAGGAGCAAGAGCGGGGAAATGGAAGACAGAAGGGAAGCAGGGCGGAGAACTGCGAGCTCGCTTCCTCTTAGAGGGGAGTCTGCTAGCTGAACATCTCATGAAGCCAGGCCCACACTGGCCCTCTGAGTCCTGACTTCTGAATTTCTGTTCTTACACAGAAGAAATAAGAACACAACAATAGTAATCAGAGTTAACTTATTTTCTCAACTCTGAAAATAGCCTTGGCTGTTTATTCAAGCAAAATGTCTGAATCTTGATAAAAACAAAAGTTTGCCAGAGGTCATCTTGTGCTGTGCCCCAGTTCCTCAGTAAGCTTGACACGCAGCCCGCTGTTTCTGGACAGAGAACTGCAGGGTGGGCACACCTTGTGCTGCCTCAGGGACTGTCTTCCTAGGGGCCAGCTGCGAGCTCCCCAGGGAAGCTCCTAGAAGGTGTTCTCTTCCTCTGATGACACAGAACTCAGTCCATTGCAAACAGCTCCTTACCTGTGTGCCACAGGGCTGGCGGAATGCAACGAGCAAGCAAGCAAATGAGCAAACAGAAAGGTAGATGGGCATGTGGGCCATGAGGTCTTAGTGTGGCTCCTTGGAAAGTTCTGACGCATTCTGGGAGTGCAGAAGTCCATGCGAAAGCTGAACGGGACTTCAGCCATGGGCCATAGAGACCCGAGGAAGCCCCGCAGGGCTCACAGCAGCTGCTCCAGAGGACGTGTGAGGGAAAGGTCCCTGGGCAGCACAGTCTGCTGGGTGTGGAAAGGAGGTGTCTTCTGGCACCAAATTTTGGATTGGTTTGGTTTTTTGTGCCACGAATGGAACTCAGGACCCTGTCCTTGCCAGGCAGGCCCTGTGCAGCTATATCCCTGGGTCCGGATAGCAAGTTTTATGCCACAGTTCAACAGCTCATCTCTGAAACCAGCCAGTCAGGCTTAGCCTTGTGCTTCACAGGGCAAGTGAAGGGCACCCCTACAGCCTGCCTCACATTGAGTGATTGGAGAAAATGGGGTCCCAGAAATAGGGAACCATTTCATCAGATGGATAGCTGGGCCCCCATGTCTCCTGCAGTGGTGTTTACCACAGCCACTGTGTGGACTTATGGGGACTAGCTGTGGAACAGGAGGCATTGAAAACGTGGCTTACAACTGAAGAGTCCACCTAGCCTTGACCTGGAAGACCCGGAGATCATTATGTCTGTGAGAGGCATCTTACTGAGGGAGATAAGTGCAGCATCTTCTCATCTCCAGGTGCCATCTAGGACTATTCAGCTTGAAGCAGCAGAGGCCTGAGGGCACCAAGAGAACCTGGAGAGTTGGAGTAGGGCAGCGGTCCTCCAGGGCTCACAGGGCCTTAGAGGGTGGGATAACCAGGAAAGCAGAAGCCTTGCAGAGCATAGTGAGTATAGCTAGGTGATGAATGCTGTTCCTCAATATAGTGGAAACTAATTCTCAAAAGTTTTAATCACAAAATAATAAATATTTAGGAGATTGATGCATGTTATCTGAATTTAATCATTTCGTGTTGTATAAAAAAATCAGAATCTCAAAAATTTCATAGAACCTCATATACAGCACGCACATATGCAGTTGCAATTAAAAATGAGAGAAGCAAGTTAAGATAGAACAGTATAAGAAATGAAGAAGGAAACAAAGATGGAAAATGAAAGGAAGGAAGGAAGGGAGGGAAGAAGGGAGGGAGGGAGGGAGGGAGGAAGGAAGGAAGGCAGGCAGGCAGGCAGGCAGGAAAACCTGATTCTCATCTGGGAATCCAATATATGCAAAAACTACGTCAAGATTGGGCGGGCACTCGGGAGGATGAAAACAGGAGGATCACTTTGAGTCCAATCTGTGTAATGAGACCCTGTAGACCCTGCACTAAATGCATAACAAAAGAAAAACTGCTTTCAGAAAACAAAGATATACCTAAGGATTCTTAGAAAAGTTAAGAAAAATTGGAGTAGATTGTTCATGCAAGAAAAACCGAGGCACATCCTACACACTGAATAAAAGCATCCCGAAGTTGGAATTTGGTCTCTCTTTTTACTCTTTCTTGGGATAAAACACCTGACACCTAGAATTAAGGACAGAAAAGCTTATTTAGTTCACAACTTGTGGAGGTTTTAATATATACTCAGCTGGTTCCAAGGCAGAGTGGCACATGGCGGAGGGCAGCCTTCATGGTGGCAAAAACCAGCAAAGCAGCAAGAGCAGAACAGGGATAGCCAGTGGCTGCTGCAGCAGAGATCCAGCCGCTCCTTGTACAGCACCCAGGCTCTCTGGCCCAGGCTGGGTGTAGCTCTCACACCCATAATCCCAGCAGCACTCACTCCCATAATCCCAGTATTGGATCTTAAATTAATCATGTACTCTAGACACATGCCCCCTATCACTGCACGAGGCTTGGGGGTGGTCAGCTAGACATAAACCATAACAACTTCAAATCCACATGAAGAGAAAAGCAGTTACATGAATGTGAAGGATATCTTAGATGCATTTCTTTGATTCTAGTGGTTTCTCCCGACTCTTCAAAGGCCAACTTCATGAAACCATCATTTCCCAGTCCACAGCACACTAGCTCCCTTCAGGAGTGCCTGAACTCACCTGTGGATCTGAATACAGTCTCCTCTCTGGGGTGGAAGGGAATTTCCTCCCTGCAGTACCAGAGCCAGGTCACAGAGAGTTAAATCTCCATCGATTACAGAGAATGAAATGTACACTGAGTGTGCTAAGAACCTGCAACAGGGAAGCAGAAAGCTGCAGCAGAAAGCAGCTTGGGAGATGCACAAGAGTGTAGGAATTAACGCATCATGATGCATCAAATGGGGCCTTAAATTCATCACAAAGATAAGATAACTAGAAAGGAGGAAGAAGCTAAGTGTGCATATTTGGGAAGTAAAAGTCCCAGAGTATCTACAAAAATGTTAAAATTAAGGTTGATTAATATAGCTGCACAGCCCAGGTAGGTATGAAACAACTGAATTGCTTTTCTTTACCTTAAAAACCTAAATAATAAATTTAAAAGGCTGAGAGTTATAAAAATTTGATTGATATATTCAAAAAATAATCATAATACTTGCATTTGAAAGAAAGAAGATGATACATTTTATTTCTGAAAAAATAGAAGAAGACCCAAACAAATTGCAAGACCCCTCTGAGATACTGGCTAAAAGGTAACATTAGGCTCCCAAGTAACCACAGAGGCAGGGCCCTACTATCAATGCTATGCATGCTTTTCTACAAGAGAAGTGAATCCTCAAAAGCATAGGAAATGGAAAGGAAAGTGTTAAAGTATCTTCCAGAGGAAGAACCAAGTAGAAGGGCTTCTAGCTCCCACTTCAGAACTTACCCTGGAGTCACTGCAGCCCAGCTTTGGGAGGCGGAGTAGAGGGCTACGGACCCCTGAGGTGAGCGGGGCGTGTAGGAGGCTGAGCCTCCTGCACTATGGCCAGTGGTTTTGAACAGAGTCTAAGACAAGTCAATGAAAAAGCGTATTAGTTTTTTCCATGAAAGGAGATATGGAAAATGATACAGAAAAAAGTGATACAGAAAACCTGGATATCCACCCGCACAGCAGTTGTACAACGCCTACATCTTAAAACAACTGAAGTGTGATCGTGCACCAAAATGTAAAATGAATGCTATAAAGCTCTCAGACTAGATCTCGGTCTGTGTCTCTGTGACCTTGGGCCAGCTGATGGCTTCTTAAATATTATGTAAAAAGCATAAGAAAGAAAAGAAAAAATGATGAATTTTTCTTCACAATTAAATATTTATGCATCAGTGGACACCATCTAGAAAGTGAAAGAAATTTCTCAATATAAGAGTAGTTATTTAAAAGTCATAGGTATAATATAATACAGAACTCTTGTCTGGAATAAAAGATTTATGTTTCGATACTTAAATGACAACTAGTAAAAACTGGAAAAGAATCCAAAGCAGAGAAGATACAGAAGGGAACAATCACCTCATGAAAACACACAAAGTCATGGCCCATTGCAGAGAACAAAACCACAGCCCCACTGCACAGCTCCAAGAGGGATTACCTTGTTGCTTCCATTTCAAAAGGCAGGCAGGGAGGAGAAATGCTGAGAGACACGGGCAAGAGGGAACCTTAATATCTCGGTGGTGACAAGGTAAGACTTGTGCCTACTTGGGAACATATTTTGGCAATTCCGTGAAAAATTCAAAACAGAGCGACGGCATGCTTGTATTTCCACAACTGACCAGCAAATTAACAATGTTCCCACACAAACTCATGCACAGGAAGAAACACAGCAGGAGCCCCGCTACCACCCAAAATGTGGCAACACCTTAAATGCCTATCGACTAAGTGACATGCAAAACGCAGCAGGCCTACGTGACGAATTGTTTTTCTGACAATGAAACAGAATGGAGTCCCAAGGAAGGTACCAGAGAGGAAACTGAAAATATTACACTCCGTGGAAGAAGAATCCACTCACAAAGCCCAGGCATTCCTGCTTCCATGCATGTAAATGAGCCACACAGGCAAATCTGCAGTGGAAGTGGACAGGTCGGTGCTGGAGAAGATGGCAATGGCGCAGCACAGTGGACAGAAGACTCCGGGTCTCTCTCTCCGGTTATGAGCTCTTGCAGTGTAAGATGTTAGTGATGACTGCACAGATTTCTAAGTGTGACCAAGAGCGTCCTGTCCATGTTTCACAATTTCTGCTTTCTCTTTTGGGTTGTCTGAGGATTGCACAAGGGTCTTCATGCTAAGCTGCAGCGCCAGCCTTTAACTTTTGATTCTAAGACTGGGCCTTGGCATGTCATCCTGGCCGGGCTCGAGCTCCCAGTGCTCCTGCCTCAGCCTCGCAGGGGTCAGCATTACAGGCCTGGGCAGCCACGTCCAACTTATCACATACTTTAGAAGGGTACATTTTATACGATGTGACTTATATCTCAATTATTTAAAAAAGTGGAAAATATAACCAAGCAATGACACTGTATTATCAAATTCCTTGTATAGATCTAACTCAAAATTCTAATACTGTTTCTGTCTTGTTTTATGTATTTTAGCGAAGGGTCTACAGAGTCTCAGTACACAGATCAGACGCGAGATGACCTTCTTGTTTTCAGCCTCCCAAGTGCGGGGACTGCAGCTGAGTGCCACCACACCCAGGCTCAATCACAGTCTCAGCTTGCCCTGGGGGCGGGGCCAGCAGGGCACACTGGGGATTGAACCCCAGTCATCTGCCTAAAGAGGTGTTTTAATCCACTGAGCTATCTGGCCAGCCCATCCAATATTCTAATTCTGAAGTGGGCAACCAAATTATTCTTAAAGGATTGTAAGCAGAAAGTAGTACAGGACCAGTTATCAAAATGTAAGTAACATTAAATTTGATTTTGAAAATATTCAGCAAGCATCTTCCAGAAATTAATACAATTCAGATTTTTATTGACATGAAGCAATTCTGCCATTTTTATCAGCCAAAGCTTCAGTTCTGGAAGGAGGTGGAGAGCACAGAAACCCTCATGTCTCGAGGCCTCAGAGAGTGGACAAGATGCTTGGTAGCTTGGTGGCTCCCTGACATGGGCAGTAACACTACAGACTGACCTGCTCCAATCCTATCTGTCCCTTCTAAAAAGTTCTGTGGAAAATAAAAGTCAATTTATCATGCCAGGTGTATAGAAAAGCTGACAATACTGAGAAGTTATTACTCCTACTGTGAGGAACAATTGGAAACAATTCTACTTTCTGGCCTGGCCAAATAACTCAGTGGATTAAAGCAGCTGCAAGCAGGTGCAGGGGCCAGGGGTTTGATCCTGGGCCTGCTGTGCAGGCCTCACCCACAGGGCAGGCTGAGACAGCAACTGAGACTGGGCATGGTAGCGTGGGCCTATAATCCCAGCTCTTGGGAGGCTATAGACAGGTAGATCGCTATAATCTGAACTAGTAACGAGTCTCTGAACTCCCTATAGACCCTTCCTCAAAATACAGGAAAAACATTCTACTTCCAAAAGTGTAACATTGCTAATATAATAAGTACAATTAACTTTGGGCAAAATTTATGGTTTGTTTTCCTATGGTAGAATTTCTTTTTTTTTTCTTGTGGTACCAGGAATTAAACTCAGGATCCTGCGCCTGTCAGGCAGGAATTTCATTTCAGATTATGTTCCTTTTTAAACTGCCAATTTCGCAGGATGCAGTTGTTCATACTTCTCCACTCTGTATTTGCCAAAGCGTGTGCTTGGGGCCTGTGCGTATGGATGGGAAGCGTTTCCTGCCATCCGTCACCTGTTCATCTCAGGGAGGTGTTTTCTGAGCTGCAGACTAAGGCATTCTGTGCAGAGTGAAATACCCTTTCATGGAAAGGCTACTGAGGAGCCTTCTGCTGTTTCCTCTGACTTACGCTTCTTTTATTGTGGACAGGAGTTTGAAAAAGATGATCTGCCAGAATGCATCTTTGGAGAAAAATACCAAGATCCAAAAGGGAGCATACATTTGCTTAGTGATTTTAGTTTTTTGAGTTAACACCTTCGTATACTGGGAAGTTATCTTACAAGAGAGAATGGAATGACACTCCATGTGGCTGTCATACAGCTTTGTGGTCAGTCTGCTTCTGACATTCTTGTGGTTTATGGCACGAATCACACCTGCCACCTGCCATGCAGTGCTTTGTCCAAGTGGTTGCCTGCAAACGCAAGCCAGGCACTTCCTCTTCTCCAAGATTTTGCTTCTAGTATTGTTTCTATTACCAGTGGCTGACAAGGGTGCAAATTTTGTGTTTGTCATGATAAAAGAAAAATGAGTATTGTAAGTTAGCTAGAAAAAAGCAGAAAGCAATAGAGGAAGAGAGAGAGACAGAGGAACCACGACCACATCATTCTATTTTGTGATTCATAGTGTCACGATTGTTCTATTTTATTATTATTATCAATCATTTACTACACAGAATTCATAAATTACATTTTAACATAGATATCTATAGGAGAAACTGTAAGATTCAGAACTCTAGTTTTGGGCAAGTTTCTGAGGTCTCCACCGTCCGAACCCCCTGAGACTCTGGGGCTCTGTGCTGCTTTTCACTGACGTTTTCTCGCAGCCGAAAGCTTTCTGCGCACTCGCACGTAGGTGCGGACTTATAAGATGTCGGAAGTTTCAGGTCCCGCTTCACATTGCATGATGCTTCCAGTACATCCATTCCCGAGCTGCAGCTGCTGCAAGTAAAGTCAGCAGCAGCAACTCACATCTGCCCCCGACTGCACTGCTGCTCACCATCTGGTTGAATAATTGTATTAATTAATATGTGGTTCTGGCTGCCAGAATTCACCAAGTTCACTGCTTCCGAGATGGAAGCGTTCATTATATTATGAAATTCCCTTAGAGAAATAGATCTGAGAAGCTGTCGCAGTGTACCCTTTTCAGCAGTGACTACAAAATCTACTTTGGTTTGCATATTTTTCACATGATGAATGACATAAGGACTAAAATTTATTTATGAAGGTTTATTGAATTTCTTGGATGATTAACTCAGTCAGGTCCGTGATTCAGAGCAGTATTAAAGAGTTGCTCTGCATCCACAAGCCTGCTGTCATTCTGAAGCACACAATTATCACCCAAAGAAGCCCTGCATGAGAAAGTGCAGCTTCTGCTGTCACTGTGAAGGCTCCCCACCCCCTCCATACGCCCGTGACGATCTAAGGGAAGTGCATTGGCCGTGTAGGACTCGACCCCACTGACATGGCTCTCTCTCCCATGCTCTGTCCATGGGTGGAATGCCTCATAGAGATTTAATACTATTACTAATTTGTGGACATTTCAAGACCAAACCTGCAGTACGTTGGCTATAAGTGGGAGAAGTGCAAGTGGATTTAATTTGCAGATGTGAAAAACAATTCTGTCATTCGGATATTATAAATTATAATACATAAATAATATTTTAATCATTGTATAGTAAAATGTTGTATTTTTTAATCATTGTGACATAATCACTTTAGTCATGAGATTTCCCTGAACAATGGTTAGTGGGAACAGGGGGCAGAAGGTTGAACAGGAAGGACAAGGTTATGTTGGGCAGGTGAAATAGTTCCTGGCATTCTATGGCAGAGCTGGCAAATAAAACCAACGGCAATGCAATGTGTTCTCAGAATAGAAGAATAATCTGAGTGTACTAGTGATAAAAGTGGTGAATGCTTAGATGGAGAAGACGCTCACTGCCATGACTGGACCCCTACCAGCCATGCGAATGCAGCAAAATAGCCTAGTGTGACTCATAAGGGCAAGTAAAAGCCATGCGTGATCAAGAAGTAGGGGGCAGCCAGACAGCTGAGAGGGTTAAAGCGCCTGCTTAGGCAGGTGCAGGGAGCAGGGTTGGATCCCCAGCCTGCTGTGTGAGCCATGCTCCGTGGCACACTGCGAATGTGACTGAGACTGGGTGTGGTGGTGCACGCTTGTAATCCCAGCACTTGGGAGGCTGAAAACAGGTGGATTACTACGAGTCTGATCTGTGCAGTGAGACCCTGTAGACACTGTACTAAATACATAAAAAAGGAAAACTTTAAAAAAATGCAGCCAGCTTTGCAAAGCTATACTGGACTTACAGATGTTAATACTTTCTATTTTTTAGGGAAGAGTTTACAGGGTGTGAGGAGCCTCACTACTAGACGGGAGCCACAAATGCCTGCCCCAGACTCATTTCTCCCTCAGCTTACAGCCTGTCCGAAGGCCCCGTTCACCTGGAGAGCCCCACAGTGCAGGCAGTGGGGTGGCCCTCGTGAGCTCACCTGCACTGCTACCCCACCAGTTCCTTGAATGGCTCTCCACACTCGTGGCAGGCTGGTGAGTGGCCCGGGAGACAAGAGACACTGCCCATATGTTCGTGTGTGAACTAGGAGAACGCAATTGAAAGACACGCCCCCTCACACACACACACACACACACACACACACACACACCCTCACACACACATGCATGCACACATGCTTGCACATGCACACATGCTGGCATATGCACACGACCAATCCTGGAAAGCCACTGTCACCTAAAGAGAGTCCAAGCCAGCCTGGAGCTCTTGCTCACATTTCACAGGTACCTGTGCTTCCTGTATCTCAAACTTTAATTTCTGTTCTCTTGCCCCCCTTAACCTGATACCTACTCAACACAGGCTATCTCTTTGGGAGTCTGAAGACATCATGTGATGCTGTGAAGTTCCCAGCACGTGCAGCTCACCACTTTGCTGCGGCTCCTGCCTCGAAGCCAGCGCCTCGTCCTCTGTGAGGTGCGTTCACCACCCTGAACAGGTTCCCTGCGTCCATGAAGTGCCAGCCTCTCATCCCCTGCTCTCCTCTCACGTGAAAACTTATAATCTGCTTTCCGTCGCTAAAGATTTGTCTGCCCTGTACCCTGTGCCCATGAGAATGCGTGCAACAGGGATATCTGTGTCTCAGCTCTGTCACCGAGAGTAATGACCTCACACCCACCCACACTGTAGTACTTATAATAAAATTGTCATTTGCTGAGTGATATTCAACTGAATGCATGTACTGCAATTGTTTCATCTGTTTATTTGTGGGGCTTTGTCTTTTTGTGGTTTCTGAAATTTTATTGGTGCATTCTGGAGACGCATGAGAACATTCACTGCAGAGACTTCACAACTGTGCATGGCACAGCTTGCTTCTTTCTCTCCATCCCCTTCCCCTTTAACTCTTCTGCTCCTTTCATACAAACTTAGCTTCCTCTTTCCTTTTTCTTCGCATTGCTTTCTTGCCCCTCTTTCCGCCCTTTTATCCTTCCCATTTGAACATTTTCCTCCAATTCGGTGGTGGGCGTGTGCGCTGCTTTCACTTTTCCACTGTTTTGGATGTTTCTCTTACAACAAAGTGTGTGCATTTGTTTGCCTCTTTGCTTTCAATTCTTTTGTGTGTGCGCTTAGGTGGAGGACAGCAGTGCTGTGTGCGGTTCTCTGTGTCACTTGTGTAAGAACAGGCAGCTGCTTCATGTCGAACATGACAACACTCACAACGCAACCAGCGAGAGCGAGGCCCGGAGCACCAGGCCTCCACATTTCCACTGATGCTGTGAGGCTCCAGTTGCTCTTTTTCCATGTAGCCACCCCGCTAAAATGAAATGGCTTCTGCACTTGGTTTTGATTTTGTTTCCATAATGAGCCACGGTGGGGAACTGTTTTGTACATTTGCTGGCTACTTGTGTATTTTTTTTCTGTAGAGATATAGTTTAGTGTATAGAGCTAAAAGCAGCTGAAGACAGCTGAAACTCCCTCTGTGCTAACACAGGCTTACCTGTGTTACGACAAGAATAATTCCCGATGTCCATAATGCCTGTACTCTGATACAACAATGTTTTAATGAATTAAAACTCTCAGCATTCTGGGACAAGAGCCATGCATTTGTTAAGGTCTACTGTGTGTGAAAACAGGAAAAATAGGCCAACAAATAATACAGCATCTTACAGTATATGGCTTGGGTGGGGATGATTACTGCTAGGTGGCATATCGCACAAATATGAGCATGGCACAAAAATAGTACAGGATTCTTAAAAAAGTATGTGAGTTCAGGGATTTTACAATAGTAAAGACCAGTAATCACAGTGCCTCAAATAACATGAGAAGCTTCTGCAAAGCTTATGGAAAATTAGCCCTTGGGCAGGGTAGGCTCACAAGGAAACGGAAGGCCTTCACGCATCCTCTGGGGACCATCAGTATAGTTTGGGCTGTGACTTGCCACTTGCTCTTCCTGGTTACAAGAAAATTTAGATTTCCATATGAAAGTAAGAGACAGTGCTGTGGGTCAGGACTGTAAGTAAAGAAGTGACAAAAGAAACTTTGACCACAATGCTGATGGGAGAAACAGACCAGAGCCGAACGGGCATTTCATTTAACGCTCACAGTACTTTGTCTCAGCAAATTGAGCTTCCACAGAAAGAAATCACAGAACTTAAACACAAAGTTCTGAGTCTTCACAAGTTTACCAGAGATGCAGGGGTCTAAAACCTGTAATTAGGAAGTGAGTGGGGAGGCGTGACTGCCCCCAGAGAAGCCTGTGTGCTCCCGTCCTTTCCAGATGCAGCTGAGGCAGGCAGCACTGAGAGACAGGCAGCTCAAGGGTGGGGCAGTCGAAATGATGGCCAGGGAAAGGACCCAAAGGAGGAGCGGTGCCCCACTCACCTTCCTCTCCATGTGAAAGGTGGAACGGGCCTCCACGCCAGTGCCAGGGCCACATCACAGCTCCTAGTCCTTGTTTGTGTACTATTGTTTATTGTGTGCTGGGTTGAGGGAAGAGCTGTCGGAAAACTTCCTTTTCTATATTAAAAAAAAAAAATCTTTTCAGGATCTAAGTGCCCATATTTGAGCTGAAGGAACTGCATTCATTTCACTGCAGGTCTTTTAACTTTGAGCTCTATGCACTGGTTTCGACAAGCTCTGTAATGCCCTTTCCTGGGTAGAGGCGTTCCCTCTGATGGCTTAAGTGTGTGCCCACATGCTCTGTGACACTCTACAACAGCTGAAGCCTAGTTCTCTTCCTCTGGAGAAGTGGCCGCCTCTGCAATTGCCTCTAGCAAGTGGGGTTTGCTGGGTGCAGGGTGCTGTCATAGCCTAGACTCAGTCTCTTCTCACCTCTCACTTCCCCCCTGGAGGAGTCCACGGCCACATCATGTGGCACTCACACAGCCCAGAAGAGGTCTGCCTTGTATGGAGCTAGAGTCTCCACACGTGCCAGTACCGGGCGAGGGAGTCCTGCCCCAGTGAGCAACTGGGGGGCAACTCTGGAAGCAGGCATCCTGACCCTGTTCCTAAGACCCCAAATTAGCCATCCCCAGAATTCCCAGATTCTGAAGTTTTGAGATAACAACTGTCTATTGCTGTGTGTTGCTAGATTTGGGGTAATTTGTCATCAGAAAATTAACAAAGATAGCATGTGATCTTCCTAAGGTGAAGGAAACAAAAATATTTATTCCAAGATAGACTTTGCCCATCCTTGGCTCTCCACCATTCCCCCCCGCTGAAACGTGGTCCTCTGTGCGCCGACTCCCCTCAGTGATCATGTGATTAGCGCTCTGGTTTCAGGCAGCTGTCATCAGAAGGATCCAGTCCATTCCTCGTGGGAGCGCAAAGGAACGCTCACAGCTGGCACCAGCCTCTCTCATGGCTCTGGTCGCCCTGGGGGCTGCGCATTCCAGGACATGGCCTGGGGCAGGAGCAGAGAGACTGCTCAAGCAGGCTCTGGGCCGGGTGCTGACTCCGTGAATGCGAGGCGTCGGCCTGCTCACCCTTAATTCCACACGATCTGTTACTTATCGTTGTGAGGAGTGTCCCGAGCTCTCTCGTAGGGGTGCTGGAGTCAGGTGAGACTGGAGGCCACTCCAGAACATACAGCCTCACTTAATACAGCACTGGACACAAGATGCAGTCCGCAAAGGGAGGCCCTAGAACCCAGAGCCGACAGCACCAGTCGCACACCTTGAAATTCCGACGCTGAGCTGTCCTTCTTTATGAGAGCCAGCTTGAAGGTCAGTCCCAGAGGCAAAGCAGGCTCTGGAATCACATCAAGGAAGCAGAGACCACTGGGTGGCACGTCACTCCTCACTGGCCTGGGCTCACAGATGGCTCTAGGTCTCCTCTAACAGCACGGAAGTGTGGGGTGATGATGACATGGACACCCCAAGAAGGACATGTTGTGTGCATGCTTCTCAAGTTCCTTTCCACAACGGACCCTGGGCTTCTGCCCCCAGCTTCCTAGGCCTGGCAGCCAATGCAGGAGCCTACCAGAGCGGGCCCGACGCTGAGGGCCTGAGGCTGAGGTGTCTCTGGGCCCTCACCACGGTGTGCTGAGGACACAGAGCCTGCTGCAGCGGTGCATAAAGGGCTCAGCCCTAGGACAAGAGTCCTCCCCAAAGCCATAGTGATGGCGCAGTCACTACGGGTAGCCTGAAAGAATAAATACTTATTTTTGAATTCCTCAGGAGTAGAAGTTGATTCCTAGTTTTCACAGGACAATTTCTCTCTCTCTCTCTCTCTCTCCTCTCTCTCTTTGCCACAGGTTCTTGCCCTTTGTAGCCCAGACTGGCTTCCAACTCATGGCTATCCTCCTGCCTCAGCCTCCTGAGAGCTGATATGACAGGCTGTGCCACCATACCCACTGACAGGCACTTTTTCTAGTGTTGGTGATCTGATATTGAGACTCATATTCTCCAGTACAGCCTAAGTATCCATGCAACACCTGGTGAGCCCCGAGAGGAGGACAGCCACCCTTCATCTGTGAGAGGAGCTTGTGGGGAGGTGGCAGGGCAGGCAGCGAATGATGACCCTGGTGCTTTCGCCACCTGGTCTCCACCTGTGCCAGGAGGAAACGATGGTGGACAGAGAGACCAGGACTCGATTCCACTGCTTGGCGGACCACCTCTGCCTCCTGCCTGCTGACCATGTCCTGCCCATGATCACTCTCCTGCTCTGGGACAAGCATCAGTGCACCTGCGAGGGGCTTCCGGGGCCCTCCCCACCCCAGCCCCTCTAGCCCACCATGTACCTTCTCTGGGAGAAAGAAAGAAACAGGCATGTGAAGGAGAGGGTGCCAGGTGATTCGGACCACTCCTGACAGGTGCAGGGAGCGCTCCGAACTCCACGGGCCCGGGTGCTGTAGCAGAGCCACCTCCCCCGGAGCCCAGCCCGGTGCTGGCGCAGCTGTACCGACTGCCCCAGAAGAAAATACTAATCATGATTTCTATGAGTAGCGGGCTAGGAAGGGCCCAGGCTGTGCCCCCAGGGGCATCTGGGGGCAGCAGAGCTCCTGACACTGCCCCGCGGGACAGCAGCCACAGAAGCTCCTTCAGGGACGTCTCCAAGCATGTGAGTCTGCTTGCTGGCTTGAGATGCATTAAGCTTTTCTGTCTAGCATTTCTCTTCAGTTTGAGCAAAGAAAATGAACTTATTAAAAATAATATTTGTAGAGTATTCTCTTGGTCACAAATTCCACCCAGAGACATTTCTCTAATTAAAATATTAACAAATGCAATTTGTTTTGTGTATCTGTACAGAGCCGTGTGAATGTGATAAAGCTTGGGATACAATCAAAAGCAAGGGGAAGCAATGGACAAATCCTCAACCTCATGTTTGGAACCAGTTTATAAACATAAATGTAAAGCAAAGCTAATGATGAAAATATGCTCTGTGATTTTTTTAAAGGAAAAACAAATCAAAAGCTCTCCTAGGATAGTCTACTCCATGGATTGAGGAAGAGAAAATGTTCAATAAGAACAAATCCCCAGGACAGAAGAACAAAATATTTATCTTGCATCTCTGAGTAATTTTGCTGCCTTGTTTTAATGGCTTCTATTGCTAACCCAGAGACACCTCCCAGGAAAGCAAGGCTTGGAGCTCACATGGAAAGGATGGGGAGCTCTGGGGCCATTAACCCACCTGAGTAATTCATGTCATCTTTTTGCAAAAATCCCCAAACTAAGAGAACCTGTCCATCTTTCAGGAGAGAACAGAAAGCCGTTATGGAGCAAAGTTGTGTGGCTACAAATGACGGCAGTTAGAGTCCCCCAAGAGGCGCTTGCAGCCCCAGCTAGGGGCTGTCCTTACATGGGGAGGAGAGATCCACCTGAGAACAAACGAAGCATTGGAGCCTCCTGGTGTCATTCCCCACTGCAGCCATGTGATCTGATCAGTCCTGGAGTTGCCAGACATGGGGCGAAGAATGGCTGAAGAATTTCTCACTAGGAGAACCCCAAGAGCATGGCAGAAGGCAGCAGCCTTCCTGTGTCCTCGCTGACTGCCTTTCAGGTCTCCCCATGCTCAGGAAGCTCTAGAGGAACCCTTGTACTGCACTCCTCATTGTTCTTGGCAGAAAGCATGCCTTTTCTGTACGTGGGTTTGCACAGAGACCTCGGCTGATGGTTGCTGCTGGCCACGGGCTCTCTGGGTAGCGCTTGGTCTTGCTGGAGATATCTCATTTACATTCCAAGAATGCTCTTTGCTGGATGTGGATATTTATGGAGAAGGAGAAGCAGTTGGGCTGTGTGTCCTTGGGAGACTTAATTGAGCTGAGGACATTTGACACCTCAGGAGGCATTCATTAATCAAAGAGGTGATTCAGATGCAGAGGCAGAAAGTCCTGTCACTGGGGAGGAGGTTGCTCTGGGTGCATTCTGAAGGAATCCTGTCCAGGTGCTGTCTTGCTTTGGGTCCCACTGTCTGCTTGAAGCCGCTCTTGTCTATAAATGCCATTGGGCCATTCCTGTCGATCGGGGAGTGCTGTGGTCTCAGTTACTCTTCTCTTGTTGCTGCACAAATACCTGACACCCAAATTGAAGGAAGGAAAGGTTTATTTAGCTCACGGCTACTGGAGATTTCAGTCCACGCTCGGTGGGCTCCAAGGCGGAGTGGCAGATGGCAGCGGGGAGCCTTTCATGGCAGCGGCAAAGCGCAAGAGGCAGCAGGAGGAGCAGCAGCAGCTCAGCAGCTGGCTTCTCTTCCCTCTTTACGTTGAAATTCAATCACCTGCCCCAGGGCAGGGGCAGCGTCTGCACCCACAATAGCGAATCGCAAGCTCCAGAGGCCGCCCCAAGACTGTGTGGAGTTTTGGGGGACACTTAGACATAAACCGTAGCAGGTGGGTAAAGTGGCTTTCTCCACTCACAGCGCCCTCAGCGTCTTCCCGAGAACTCCTGTCTTCATCTCTGGGAATGCTACTCACTGGGCTTCATTCATGTGCTGCTTATTCTTTGTACTTTGAACGCCACGCCCCACCTTCGCATAAAGAGTGATGCCAGACCCCTTACTGATCTCACACTGGCCAGTGTCACAGACTAAGAAGGAGGCCCCGCACACGAACCAGAGAGAGGCACCTCCGCAGAACGACCATTTCGGTGCCACTTCATATCCTTAGATCGATGGATCTTTCCTTTTTGTTCATTTTAATCCTTCATGGTTCTAGAAGTTTCCTTTTGATCACTGGCACTTATTTAAGTTCAGATACAGGTTTTATTACTTGCCTCAATTTTTGCTTTTCTATCTAGTGACCTCAAAAACCAGACACACAAAAAACCACTGACCTCCAAAAAAGTGTTTTCTAACTCAACTGGTGTTCTACAAATGTGACCATAACCTGTGCCCTGGAGTGTTTGAAGGTTCCGGGAGCGTGTCAGCTCCTCTCTTCTGAAGAACTGAGATTACCTTGTGAATCTGAATCCTGGTGCTGCACCTCTGTGACAGTGCAATTTTCCACATCACTTCACCTCTGAATCTTTCCATCCCAACCCCTTTAAAACATGTGCGATAAGAGAACTGCTTAGTGAAGGCACCGGGTCCTGCAAGCCCCATCATGGGGACGGTGCCTGGCTGCACTGGAAGTTGCTAAGGAGCTGCTGTTTCCAGTGCATCCCTTCTCTGAGGAGCCTGGTGACACAGAGCCCAGGAGAGGTGTTTGTGCATATTGCTCTGTTCCACCACTACCTAGTGCAAAAAGTAGTAGCTAGAAGCCCTCAGAGGCCCTCATGCATGCTGTTCCCACAGGCCACAGACAGCAGGCATGCTGCCAGCAAAGTGACAAGCAGAAGCATGCCAGGAGCACACTGGGCCTCATGAGGTGTTGGCTGTTTACAATCATTTGCATGATAATTTGTGGGAGATGGGAGCATGTGGGTGCTACTTAAAAGAACTCAAGTTAATGGTGCTGAAGTGAGAAATACCAAGGCTCCTGAGTGAAAGAGATGCTTTATATTTTATACTCCTGTAATAGTGTGACAGCTTCCTAACTGGCACTGTACTACTTGAATTATTATGAACCACACAAAACCAATTAAAGTAGCACACACAGACACACACACACACTGTGTGTGTGGTACCAGGGATTGAATTCAGGACCTTGTTGCTTGCCAGGCAAGCACTTACTCCAGGACGCAATACTGATGAGTCGGTGAGGAGCCCGTGCTCCCTGGGCGTGGCAGGAGCGTTCGCCGGGGCAGGGTGTGCATTCATCCTCGGTGTCCCTCCGCGGCAGAATGGATAAAGTGGCACGCACGTATCCAGGACGGAGTGCTATTCATCCATGTAAAGAGTGAAGTCCTGTCAGTTGGAGAGAAAGGAGTGGAGCTGGGCAATGTTGCTAAGTGAAATCAGTCGGAGTAAACGAAGTACGCATTTCCCTTCTGGGAAGCTGAAATCAAGTCAGTCTGAATCTGGAAGAGTGAGGGGTGGGGGAAGGAGGCATGATGCTCCCTGAAACTCAGTCAGAGGAAGACATTGTGCGCCTTGTGCATCGCAGTGCAGTACCTGTGGGTCCACTGGCCTGTCGCACACTCCAAAGAGCTAGAACACCAGTGTTCAAAGATTCTAAACAGAGGAAATGACTAAAAGATAAAGGAACAGTTTTTGCTCTGTGTTGACTTCGCATTTGTATACAAGAGTTGAAATAATATCTAGTGACTCCGAGGTGTGTACCCTTCCTACCTACTCAGAAAAATAAATTAATGAACACATGGAAGTGTACAGAAGACCCAAACACATGTTTACACTTGACAAAGACTACGCCAACGTGGTCATGAATGGAATATAGAAGGCAGCCCTGAGAGGCTCATTAACACAGGCAGGACGTCGCGAAGGCTTCCTGGGTGCCCACGCGGAGGGAAGGGTGGACTCGCTCAGCCGAACTTTGTGCCAGGGGAGCGGAAAGACCGCTGCAGGCAGAAGATGCCCTTGCGAGAGGGCACCTCAGGCCCAGCTGCCAGCCAAAGCGGACGAGAGGTTCTGTAAACTCGAAAGGGAGGAAATCAATAACCTGATCGTAAGTGACCAACACTGTAAAACACACCTTAGAGAAAAGTATCTATTTTAAACTGAAATGTTCTTTGGTATTTAGCATACTCGCGGAATTTTGCCATCCCACATTCTACCAAATTTCAAGATATTTTCATCATTCTTAATGGACACCCTCAGCGCTGTGAGCAGTTACCCCGTTCCCTCGGCTCCCCCTACACATGACAAACACAGACCTCCTTTCTTTCTTTAAGATTCATCCAGAACATGTGTGGTTATGTATGTCCATAATCGCAGCACTTAAGAGGCTGAGGCAGGACGATCACCACAAGTTCAAGGCCAGCCTGGGGTACATGGCAAGACCCTTTCTCAAATATATATATAATAAAAAGAAGCTATGCTCTCTCTTAATAATATAAAAGACTGAAACTTTGAATTATTTGAAATATTTTAGATTAATAAATTATAAAATATGCTCCCTTTCGAGCATATTTTATTTAAGGTCCATACACATGTAGTATGTACCACTACTTTATTTTTTTATTGCTGAATAATATCCCGCTGAATGTGTGCGTTGCAGTTTTCTTGTACCGTCATTCATTTATGAAGATTTGCATTGATGCCTCTTTTAGCTGTTGTAAGAAGTTCTTCCTCGAATGAGTATGTACAGGCATTTGAACATCTTTTAATATCTTCCTGATCATTTTGGTCCACCTACTAGTAAACCATAAACATTCTTTGGGACCATAATAATCACTATCAAATAAATTTGAGGCAGGAAAGGTATTTGAAGCTGATGTTGTGGAAGATATTTACTAACTCTTCCCTGTCGTGTACAGAAGCAGGCTCTTCAGTAGCTCTGAGGGTACTCACTCCTGTACACTTAAGATGCTCCCACAGCTCTCTTGGCTCTCATTGTGGACCCCATGATGTTCCAGCACCATGCTGTAGTCTCTACCCTTTGCTGGGGACAGAGGTGATGACCACACTAACCACCCCCATCCCTGAGAGTGCAGGGCCCGGCTTTGGTGGACTGTTATGGATGTTCAAGCAAAAGTGGCAACGGCTCAGAGGACGATCACTCCTCCACGTGTGTGAGACAGAGTTCCTTTCACCAGAGATAATCCATGTCTGGCATGTATTACTTAAGCCAACAAGTAGATGAATTTGTCAGGAGAACTCTTTTTAGTCTAGCTTTATGCAAACTGGCAGTGTTTGGGCCCGTACAGATGCTGACAGAGGAAATTCTTCCTTAGATGCCTAGTGAGTGGATCTTTTTATATGCTCTCTAATAACGAATCAGTAGCAGATTATCTCTCTATTCTAACACTTAAGCTCACCCAAATTAATGAGCGCAGTGCCACGTCGATTATGCCAAGAATTTATGTAACTTATAAGACATGACACATGGTATCTGGGAGAGAGGTAAGGCGACCCTGCCTTGGTTTTACAGTTGAGAATAAAGGCCCATAAGCCTGGCTTGCTCCTATTCATATGAGAAACAAGAAGAGCCAAGCATTTTGAGTGCTTGTTCAGTGGGTCTTAATTCATACATTTCTACAAAGGAAACCTGCTTCAATGGGACTCACCAGTCTCTTGTAAACTAGGTCACTGGAAGAACATTCCAAGCATACTTATTCTGAAGCTACATGTCTGGGCTGGGGACATACTTCAGCAGCATAAGTGTCTGCCTGGCAAGCATAAGGTCCTGAGTTTTAGTCTCAGAGCTTCTGGTGCTCCATGCTGGCCCCAGAACTGGGTGTAGCGGTGCATGCCTGCAATCCTAACACAGGGGAGGCTAAGACAGGGGGATCACTGAGTCCACACTGGGTAGTGAGACCTTGTACAAAAAAAAAAAAAAAAAGATGAAGCTACATGTCTGCAAATGAACATAATAAAAGTTAGAATAAAAGACAAGTGTTTATTTCATTATTAACCCTATGCAGTTTTTCAGTTCCTCACTTAAATTTGTGGAGTTCTACATTCCAGCTGAGTTTCGGGGCTGTTACGATGACACTGGGCTTCCAGGTGACCAAACATAAAACTGTAGTGAAACATTGCCAGTGTGGAGCAGACCACAGAAGATCAGCATCCTCAGAACTAATCGCCGTCCCCGCAGAAATAGGAAGCAGGCCTAATTCTCAGTGTCTTTAGAAGCCTGGCGTGAGGTCTTCTCAAGCAGAACGTCTGATGACAGTGTTATCAAAATGGGGGCATCACGACACGAACCGCGGGGCTGCAGACGAGTTCCACCTTTGCTGGTGCTTCACTCCTGGAAGTGATTTGCTCTCCAGCAGCCGGAAGCAGGATTGCAGCAGCAGCCCCAGCAGCCGGCTGCACATGCCAGGATTCTGCCAGCTCATTCCCCAGACTAAGCGCTTGGCCCAAAGCAAGCCATTCTCTTTACCTGAAAACGCAGGTAGAGGCCAGTCTGCTTCTATGCCCCGTACACCTGCTCAGCCCAAGTCCTGCCTCAACAGAAATCCTAGAGCTCTCGGATGCATGTACGGGGTCACACACGCAGAGCCCTGGCTCCTGGGAGAACGTTGTTGGAAACATTTAGAGTGGTGGTTCGTAATGGCCCTGAAATACTTCATTCATGTAAGGAAGCATTTGTAAGATAAAACATGTCCATTAACCTGTTGCAAATAAAAACACCCTAAGTGAGAAAACTGACACCCACTGGCTTCTAGGCAGGCTTTCTACATGCAACTTCTGACTGTCACTCTTTCTGAACAGTGATATAGCGTCTCTATTAATCTTTATGTAATAGGAACTACAAAATCAGCTGATTTTCCTGGTCTTGATTGTTCTAGGAGACTATGGTAGACCACTTGGTTCATAAAGGACTGACATTCATTCCTCCCAGCTGGAAGGGTGAGAGGTCACGGGTCTGCACCTATGGTGCCTGATAATGGACATTGTTCAGGTCATGTTTTTGCAGGGGGGTCTCTTGGAGAAAAGAGGTTCTCTGAGAGTTAGATGGGCTGATCCCACCCACTGGAATCTAACTCCCAGGATCTAATCAGCTGTCCAAAGCTCTCCTACCACTACCTTCCTGTTGCTACACTGGGGTCTTTCTGTCTCCTTACCTGGAGTACAGTGCCCCTGTGTTACCCGCTCCTGTGGTCTCCTCCCTCCAGTATGAAGCTGCATCCCCACTGACTTTGTGCCAGAGCTCCCACTCACATTCTCATGAGATCCAGAAATCTGCTCTCCCCTTGTTGCACTTCTCCACCCTTCAGTACCGGACCAGTATGCCAAGACCAGAAAACCATTTCAGTGATAACCACCACAGGACCAGTGAGAGCCACACAGAGCTTGTTACTGGCAATTTGGTATTAGATATGGGACAAATGCCATTTACTTTCTTTAACCATTTATTTTTTTGTGCCACTCCATGTACAATTGTTTTCACTGTACCTCCTTCTCTTGTTTCTGATGATTAAACTCTACATCAGCTTTCCCTTAGTATTCAAGCATTAGCCTTCTAGCCTTTCATTACTGCTCTTTAATCTGCCTGTTTGCCAACCTAAAGCTTTGGATTTCCCTCAATCATGTGTGCATCTGCCTTTTCCTTGTTTTTCTTTTAATAGCCATTCTTTGCTTTTGTAAGTGATTTTTATGTTTCTTGAGATCAGTGTTTTATATCAGAAAGTTGTGCTGTGATTTTCTGAGCTTACATTATTTGTTCTGCATTCCTGCAACAGATTAATTTTATAAGCATTTAACTTCTGTCTATGTCATCAGCTGTGAAAGAGGATGCAGTACTCTGATTTATTGCTTCTGTGTTACCCAAATGAATGTTCCAAGTAACTGTACCTTTAGCAATCTCAACTGACTGAATGAGTTCAATGATTGGACTCAGAAGAGCTAAAACATACTTTGAGTTACCTTTGAACTCTTCCATTCTAGAATATTATGATTGTTCTGTTGACTTGATGTTGAGTCTGGTGGTGAACACACGCAGTCCCAGCACTCTGCGGGACAAAGCCAAGGATGACTGCAAATTGTGAGTCTAGTCTGGATAAGTAAAAAACTTAGCAGTATTGCATAAACAAGCAAACAGACAAAGGGCCAAGGTCGTGGATCCAAGCAAATTCTCTGGACTCGTTGTCCAGGACAATGGTGATAAGAGCAAAAAGCTGTCAACTTTGCTTTGAAAAGCCCTGACGTAGGAGCCCATAGATAGACATGTACGAGAGACTGCGGTGAACCAAAGATGCTGAGCGGTGAGCTCTGTATGGGTAACTGCAACATGCGAACAGAACGATGGGGAAATGGTGCAAATTGAATAAATGCTACTCCAAACGAGAAATGGAAAGTTAAACACTATGTGAAACAATATCTAAACATCAGTTCTGTGGACAATGTTTATTTCAATATGAAAATAAAGAGGTATATTTATGGGAAGGAACAAGCAATTTTCCTCAACTTACTAAAAAGTACTACCAAAATTAAAAAGATTACTAATTTAAACATTAGTTAAATAATATGCATAAAGTGTAAAAATAGAAAAATTATGAAACAAAAGAGGAATTACTCATGTTTAGCTTGACAAATGGCTCTTCTCTCCAATAAAGAATTTCCTACAAATCAGTAGTAAGAAAGAAAAATCGTCCAATAAGATAAGAAACTATCAGAGTGTGCACTACAGAGGTCAACATATGTTTCAGTAATGACTTCAGAATTCTCTGCCAGGGAACCTTGCAGAATGCGCTGAGAGGTGGAGGAGCAGTGGCTGCATAAACTGCATATGGCTACACGCACGTTCCTGCCTCCTGCACTGTGGCCCAGCCCACTCACTGCCTGCAGAACATGATGAAAGAAAGACTTATTGTGATGTTTTGGGGGTCAAATCCAGTGCCACCCCAGAAATACTAAAAAAGGCTTATAGGAAACTGGCTTTGAAGTACCATCCTGATAAGAATCCAAATGCAGTGAAAAGTTTAAACAGATTTGTCAAGCTTATGAAGATCTCTCTGATGCCAAGCAAAGGGAATTACATGACAAAGAAGGAGAATGGGCAATTAAGGACGGTGGAGCAGGGGACAGCTTTGGCTCCCCCATGGATGGCTTTGATGTGTTTCTTAGGAGGAGGAGGAAGGATGCAGAGAGAAAGGAGAGGTAGAAATATGGTGCATCAGCTCTCAGGTTACCTTCGAAGATTTATATAATGGAGCTACAAGGAAATTGGCTATGCAAAGAATGTGATTTGTGACAAATGTCAAGGCCGAGGTGGTAAGAAAGGAGCTGTGGAGTGCTGTCTCAACTGCCAGGGTACTGGAATGCAAATAAGAATTCATCAGGTAGGACGTGGAATGGTCCAGCAAATCCAGTCGTGTGCATGGAGTGCCATGGCCGTGGAGAATGCATTAGCCCTAAAGACAGATGTAAGAGCTACAATGGAAGGAAGATAGAGAAAAGAAGATTCTAGAAATTCATATTGACAAATGCATGAAAGATGACCTAAACGTAGCATTCCATGGTGAAAGAGACCAAGAACCAGGACTGGAGCCAGGAGATGATATCACTGTTAGATCAGGAGGTCCATGATGTTTTTACAAAACGAGAAGATCTTTTCATGTGTAGGGATTTACAGCTAGCTGAAGCCCTGTGTGGCTTCCAAAAGCCAACATCCACTCTTGACAACTGAATGATACCACTCTTACCACCTCTCATCCAGGTCAAATTGTCAAGCATGGAGACATCAAGTGTGCACTAAATGAAGGCAGGCCAATTTATCGTAGATTGTATGCAAAAGGTTGTCTAATCATTTAAGGTAAACTTTCCTGAAAATGGTTTTTTCCCTACTGATAAATTCTCATTGTTGCAGACCCTCTTACCTGAGGGGAAGGAAGTAGAAGAGACCGATGAAATGGATCAGATAGAACTGGTGGACTTTGATCCAATTCAGGAAGGACAGTGCCATTAAAATGGAGAAGCCTGTGAGGATGACAAACATCATTCCAGAGGTGGTGTCTATCTCAGACCTCTTCATGGGGCCAGGGAATAATGCTCCCTGCTGGCATGTGGTGTGCGGTAGTGAGTGTGCAAAGGGCTAGAATCATCACATGCTCATGACTCTCTATGTTTTTGTTTCAGTGTTCAATTATAGTAGTGTTTTAAAAGTTAAATGAAGAACACACACAAATAAAAAAGCTCCAACTTTGCCCTGTATGTATGATGACTTCAGTGTGCGAGATGAATTTTCATGTCTGTACAAAGTCCCTAATCTTGATGTCTGTTGGGTCATGCCTTGTAATTGATTTCAGTTGTATACATGGACAATCTTAGATTTAAGTGCTAGACATCAGTATTGACATCAGTGCATGACCCTTCCTTGTTAAGCTATGGATTAAAAGCCATTTAAGCGGTAATCAGTAATAGAAAATAGTTTGTGGGAGTATTGGTCTGTCTATAGTTATTTGTATTAAATAGGACACATTGTAATGCCTCTGCATTCTACTGCCTCAACTATTACTTGAAGGTGGCATAACATACAATTTAGCCTGTGATGTCAATGATAGAAATGATACCTTTCCAAAGGAGGGTTTATCATAAGGCTGCTTCTTAAGGACCTGCATTTCTAGGATTGCTGCCCTTTCTGCTGTGCCATCTATCTATCTATCTATCATCTATCTATCTATCTATCTATCTATCTATCTATCTATCTATCTATCTATCTATCTTCTATCTATCTATCTTCTATCTGTCTATCTGTCTGTCTGTCTGTCTGTCTATCTAACTGTTGACTGCTCTTAGTTACAATGTTTTCCCCTTTTCTTTGAGAAAAGGAAAGCTCTTGAGTTGTGACTTCAAAGCTGGGTAACTTTGAAATTAAAGTGAAGAGAACACATGGAAAGGCAATTTGCATGTGTAATATAAGAAGGTGCTCATAGGTATGCTACAGTCTTACTTTAATAATGTGACTTAATGCTCCAAAGTAACTGTAATTTAATGGTAACAGTTTAGCAAATTATGATGACTAGCTTTACTTGTATGTTTAAAAAAATCATATGTTCACATGCTTATTCTGGGTATCAGAATTTAAGCAACTGATAAAATGTATGAATGTCTTCTTAATATACTGATTACAAAACAAACAGAAAAGAGACTTCCTCTGCCAAGCGGACACCAAGCTATCAGTCTATCATCTCAGACATCAGAACACACCCCGCTGCCATGGCAGAAGCTAGGAGACACAAGGTACAAGTGCCAGCCAAGGAAGTGATGAATACACTGGAGGGCAGTAGTAAGAGAAAGTGACTTGGCAGAATGTAGAGGGACAGGGAAGCCAGAAAGTGCCCACTGGCCCTGGGCCACATGCATGTGCTCTGCTGGTGTCACCCCATGGACATGCATGCTTTGTGTTTTGGTCTTTTGCTGCTTTGTATTTATGTGTGGTATATTCAAACTAATAAGTAAAATACTATAGAGTAAATTAGCATTATCTTTGATTATTTTTCTCTGAAAGAATAATTTTATTCCATCATTCCAGATAAAGTTTGTTCTCCAATATTCATTTATTATTAATTACTCTTATTACTTGTGTGGCCCAGATTTTCCTGGATTTACGTATATTTGGTAGAATCATTTTTTTTGCAACTCAGAATGGTTATTCTAGGGCATCTTAATCCCTCTCTGGGGTGCAACCCTCAGAACTTTCTTCCACAGAATGATTTAAACTAGATTTATTACTATATGTCTTGTCTGATCTGAAAGTAACCTTATTTGTCCCCTGCCCCGACAGATCATTTTATTCCATGTACAAATTAAGGCTGGCGCTCATGTTCCTGTGATATTTCACAGGATTTGTAAATCTGCCTGCCAGGCCATAATTTGTCCTGAGTCAGTAGTGCATCCCACATTGCTCTTCAGATACTTTACATCAATTCCAAGAAGCTCTGTGTTCTTTCATTTTCAGAGGTCCAAAACAGTTTGCTAGTTTCTGTTCTTCAAACAACACTTGCTATAGTCTGCAATATTTATCTGAAGGTACTACAAATCTTTGTTAAAGTGCTCATCTGGCCATTTCAAAATATTAAATACTTTGTTCTCTTAGTTTCAGTGTTTTTATGCATTTGTTTATTTGGTACAGGGTCTCACTATGCATCTAGACTCAGTGATCCTCCTGCCTCAGCCTCCCCAGCATTGGGATTACAGGTGTACACCACAACACCCAGTTCATATATACATATATATGTTTGTTTATTTGTTTATTTATTTATTTATTTATTTATTTATTTATTTATTTTGCGTTTTCGGGAAGGTCTACATGGTATTCAAGGTCTCACTTGTAGATCGGAATTGCAGCGATCTGCCTGTTTACAGTCTCCCTAGGGCTGGGACAACTGCTCATGCCACCACATCCAGCCTCAATTGCCATCTTAGCAGCACGTTTCAGGTGTGGGACTGGCACGTCAGGCCCAGGGACAAGCCCCCGGACCCTGTGCCTGCTTTTAGGTGCTTTAATCTGCTGAGCTATTTGCCCAGCCCTGAATTTCTATATTTTGTCATATTCACAGGAATGATATGTGTAGCATTTTTAAGCAAATTTATTTTTGAAAGGAAGTATAAAATAATGTTAAAACAGAAAAAATCGCAAATAATACAGAATGTCACTAAACAAAATAATATGGATTTCAGAGAATTTCATGTACTTCATAGTAATGCCTTCAAATTCGTTGGTCATATTACCAGATATATACATGCAAAATTGGAAGAAGAAAGAAATAAAAAAGAGAAAAAGTTCACATAATTGGACAAAGGAGACAGGCCAGCTCGTGCCTATAGCAGCAGGATGGCTTGCACAACCGCACTGTGGATTTCTGCTGGCCCATAGTCTCCTTAAGGAACCTTACAGTTCATTGTGTGTTGACTTCATAATTACATTATTTGATTCTCAACTGTGTGTCCAACATTTTGCTATTATTCATAAAGGCAAGTTAAGTCAAATAATGCAGGCCCAAGGGTCAAACCCTGGGTCCCTCTGTCTGCCTAAGCAGGCACTTTAATCTGCTGAGCTATTTGGCTGGCCCCAAATAATTTTAATACACAGCTAACATCTTCTTGAAATCTCTTAAAGATGAATGGGCAGAAAGGTTCAAAGGGAAAATAACAGCTAAATATTAACAATACTAATACCAAATGCAAAAATACAAAAACCTTGATGGCTAAAGATGAATTTTCCACAGTTTAATTCACCGTGGATACAAAATTCTATCCCAGGAAACACCAGGGTGTGTAAAGCATGCTCAGTCTACAACATAAGAAAAGAATCCATGGAATAGAATAGGATGGCCTACAAGGAGACCAGTCCCAGCTCAGCAGCAGAGCTACAGGGCCTGAGCTCAGCCTCAGACAAAGTACATGATCAAGGACGTGGATTATTCTGTTGAACTCTCCCTAATCCCACGGGTAGCATCCTTCCACTGTCACCACATTCTATGTTCTTGTCACACTGTGGAACATGTGTCTATATGAGGCTGTTTCCAAGGAGCAAAAAATTGAAGAAACTATAAATGATCCAAATATTAGAATAAGCATAATCTCCCTCTAAGCAAACTGTGACCAATATAAGCACAGATTAGAGAAGGTGGAAGAGAAAGAATTAAAGGGAGGAAAACTTGCAATAAATTCATGTCTAAAAAGATGTTGCTAAAAATCACAGCCCTGAAAATCACAATCTCTGGCATTAAATAATAATTGCTTATTTAACAGCCAAATTGCTTTGCAAAAAGGCAAAAGTACAGGCTGGGAGAAAGGTCAAAACCATGTTTCAAAGCTGAAACAGAAAAGGAATATTTGAAATTGAAAAAGAGGCTATGAAACGTGTGCAGCAGACTGGAGATGCCTGCCGTCCCCTGGTGCCCCTTTTGGCCCTCACTCTGTTGAGTGGGCCAAGACCAATTATCTTGAGCTGCATGGAAAATATGCAGTATAATTAATGAACAAGATCTGATCAGAAAATGTGGGGGCCTGGAGAAATTTTGTAAATATTTATTACAATCCAGGACACTCCCTCCCGTTCTTCTTGCCTTCTGAAGTGGCTCAGAGTCCTTGCCCCTAAGAGTCTTCACTGCAATTGTTATGTCTGCTCCGATGTTCAGACACAGTCCATCTGGAACGTTTACTTGTCACGGTCATTCTGCTTGGGGGAAAGTCAGAAGTTGCCCCGGTCATGGATCGGCCAACACTGAGGCTGGCCCACATGTTCCACGTGGCGGCAGTATTCACCTAGTGCCTGTGGTTCACCAGAGCACACCCTGCCCTGAAGAGGAAAGACAGCCTGATAACCACATTCATCTCCCCTTCTCTTGTGTGTTTTATGAGACTGGTGACATTGTCGTCTGACGTTGTTGACATAGGATTGATTCTGGCATTTTCATTGGAGTAGCATTTATACTTCTGATCAGGTTGTTTGATTGTTGACATCATAATTTTAGTTGTCATAGGGCAAGAGTAATTTTCCTGATATGTAAAACAATTGTTATTTACTCTATAGACATGCATAATCAGTAGAACACAATCATAAGAAAATGTAGAAGAATTCTCAGCATCCACTTGTTTTAGAACTCTTGACAAGACATAAATTACATTTTTCTAAAATTACATGTAAATGAATTTAATAGTTTCAGGAAAAAAATATGATAAATGTTTTACTTTTGATAGTTCCAAAAAGCTGGTAAGAATTTAAGGATCCTGGTTTTATCACATCCTCAGACATCAACACAGATTTTATTCATGATTAGAGATGCTCATACATGAGATCATGAGTGAAAACATTTTGTTACATTTCATGGTAGCAGAAAAAAAGCTGAGACCATTTAGCTCATGTTATTGTTTATTCATGCTTTAATTATGTGAGCCAAAATAGCTATCAGTACTGGTTCTCATGCACTGTATCTGTGTCACCAAATCATACCTAACGTCACCTGTTTCATAGTTTTCCTACCTCAACTGCAGTTCTCCTTAGAGTCAGCGTTGTAAAGCTGACTCCTGTTAGGTACGCAAGACATTGTGCTGTGGCAAGGGCATGGCAGTCTTTCGTGGACTAGAACTTAGAGAGCACGTGCAAGAACTTAATCTTCTTTTACAATCCATAAAAATAAAATAAAGTAAAAACATGCATGCTAGCAATGCTGTCCTGTTTATTTTTCCCCAATATCAGGAGTCAAGCTCAGAACCTCTTACTTGTCAGGCAGGTGCTGTGGTGCTGAGCTACGTCCCCGGCTGTTGGCCTAAAACTGATCTCCTATTTCCACACCTGTCAATTAATTCTAGTGAATACACAATCAGGCTGAAGACACTTTGATCAAATAAATTAATCTGCTTCCATTTGAAAATTATGTGTTTACTCAAAACTGAATATAAATGGTTTAAATATATTAACTAAATGCAAACTGTTTTACCTCTTCTGTGTCCAAATATGTTGATGGTTAAATAGAAACACAGATGAAGAACAGAAATACCTGGAATAATTTGCTTACTCCTGGTTTTCTGAACCAGAAAACTAAATGAACTTTTTCTTCTCTTTGAAGAGTAATCTGATTTTTCCCACTGTTTCACAACTCAACAACCAAATGAATCCCAGCCCTGCACACTCTGAGCACCATTTTAGGACACCAATACTAATATAATTTTTTTTTTTTTTTTTTTTTTTTGTCTTTTTGAGACAGGGTCTCACTATGCAGTTCAGGCTGGCCTGAAGCTCACGTTGTAGCTCAGGCTGGTCTCGAACTCACAACAATCCTCCTGCCTCAGCCTCCCGAGTGCTGGGATTACAGGCATGAATAACAGATTCCAAAACGTGAATACTTAAGAACAATACAGGAACAGCTGAGTAATGAACATATGCCAATACCATAGAAGGTTCATGTCATAAGTTGAATATTAAACATTCCATTGGATAAATACCAGACATCAAGAGTATCCGCTTGGGCAGGGATGGGCCTTTTCCTGGTACTTGTTTTCCTCTCTCAAAACCTTCTTTTAAAAAGGAGCCTGAGTTAGGGTCACTCTAGTCATATAGCTCCCAAGCCCCTTGCCTGGATGAGCAGGAGTGACCCCCCACCAGGTAGTCCGAAATTCACCAAGGTCTAAGCCCCGTGGCACTGACTTCAAATAATCCTAATACATTTACAAATTTGTCAGTCTATGTCAGTATTAAAAAAGATTTTTTTTTATGTTTGAGGCAGCATACTTTCTCACAGGCATTTTCGGAGTCCTTCTAGAGTCAGGAGATAGCCAGCGTTGACACAGTCCTGTTATCTCAGGACTCTCTCTTCGTGTTAGGCCTTCTATGGGTTGTGACAAACTTTAATGGCAAATATCTCTAGCTACCGCCCTGTGTGGTACAGACTGCCTCGTGTCTCCTATGTACTTCACATGTTTGTCCTTTCTTTCACTAGCCCACACCAATCTCTCCACCATCTGGATAGTTTTACTCTTCCCACAGCCTCATGTAGCTGAGATCATCCAATATGCAGTCTTTTCCAATTGTTCTGCCCTAGTGTAGACCTAGAATATCCTCATAAAGGCTGGTATGCCTTAAGGGAGACACAGGGTAACTAGAATCTTATAAGGGGCAGTGGAGCACTGTCAGGAGGTGGGGCCTGATTGAAAGAGGGAGCCCTGGGCCTGGCCAGGGACTTGATCTCTGCCTCTGCCCTTCTCTCTGTGGCTGTAGGCTGCCTTCGGCGGGCGCCCCTCCCTCAGCCGGCCTCTCAGCCCTGCTGTTCCTGCTTTGGCTCCTGCCGAGCCCAGCCCATGAGCCCCACAAGCCTCAGACAGCTGCAGAGGGAAAAGGGGGTTAGTCCAGGCTTTGCTCAGAGAGGACCACGGCTTGTTTGGGATATGATAATTTTACAAGTTTCTATCAGCTTCAAACTTTTTATGAAATTTTCAAACCCTGTTTGAGGTTAATTGTTGGACCACCTGCGCTTTCCTACTTCATATCCTACTAGATATTTCTAGCATTGATCGTGCAAATGAGCCACCTTTTCATGAAGGCAGCAATGATATCAGTGTGGTATTTAAGTCTCTTTATGCTATGTTATCTTTATTGATTTTTTTCGTGTAATTTAACAAAAAATTTAAAGACTTCCCAGTATTTTCATATGGTGCAATTCTTTTCATTATTGATACCTAAAGTTTATTTCTTCCTTCTGCACTGTTATGTTATTCTGCATCATGGTTAAGTAGTGTATTACCCACCCAGGTTGCTTTTGGACTTCAAACGCACATGTGGGCATTCAGGAATATAGCATAAACGAAAGTGGTGTGAAATAACCATCGTAGCCAGTTACTGTTTGAATAACAAGCTATGATATAAGCACAGCTGACTGTGAGCTCACAGAGCCGTCCTAACACGGGCTTTGGGAGAGCTCAGTGTGGGTGAGGGTCCCCGACTGAGGCTCAGCATAGTGGGAGGCTGCCAGGCTTGAGAGACACAAAGGTGATGTGGCTGGGTGAATATTAGGTGCTCAAGCAAAATTACAAAAATAAGCGTTGCTAAGCACCACTGTGCAATACTTTATGGTTGTCTTCCTAATGTTAAAAGCAAGGTATAGAATGAAATATGGTGAAAAAGATACTCTGATAATGTGATTTGTCAAAAATGTTTCTCAGTCATTCATAAAGTTCTATATTTTTAGCAAAACGAAAGTCAATGGAGCTCCTTCAAATTTATTGTCAAAAATGAAAGCTCACTGATTCCCTTTAATTCAAGGTGGGGCAGAATCCTTTAGGTTTCCCAAGCTTCCACAGATGTGGGCAGCACCGCTCCTGAGCACTGGCTTCCCCGGAGCAAGCTTTAGCCCTGGCTTTCTTGAACATGAGAATTTGCATCTCACTCGCTTGTCCTGTACTGCAGACTCGTCCAGCACAACACATGGGTGATGCCTGCATCCTGCACAGTGCTCCCACTTGCAATCACACCGTCCCCAGCCTGAGGAGAGGCTCAGCTCTTGCTCCAGGGCATCCATGCATGTTCCGTGAGGAGTAAGGGTGGTAGAGCCTCAGAGGCACCCGTGGGCTAGGAGGGCGAGGGGGCGGCCGTGCCTGACGGAGATCTGTGGGGCAGCCCTGCTGGACAGAGCCCATCGTCATGTCCTCTGCTGCAGTGCCTCCCTCAGGTCCTGCCTCTGATCCCGGCTGAGCAGACCACCTCTTGTGTCTTCATTCATACCGAAGACTTGTTGAACCATCTGGAATCCAGGGTGCAAGTGCGTCAGCCACTCATGAGCAATGGAAGTGGATGCCCTGAGCACCCCAACAGGCTCCCGTGAGAAGTCACGTGAACCACGAGATAACCTCACCCCAGAGCCCTGTGCCTGCCCAGGCACTGTCTCCTGGCCCTCACTTCTCAATAGCAGCTGGCCGGAACTTGTCCGTTATATTTCTCTCAAGTCAAGCAGTACCACACGCAACAAAATTTGGCTCTGTTGACAGTTTACCTGATAGTACTTTCCTGTTAGTTGAGAAAATGTAAAGTAATGGTGGGAGGAAGAGGCTAATAGCTGGCAAAAAATGGGAGAGCGTACCCTGTTACGTGAGGGCATGGACACTGGGCAGGTTCATTTTCTTGTGCTCTGGATGCTTCATTATCTGATTGACTGCTTCATCATGATGCCTATCTATCAATCTATCTATCTATCTATCTATCTATCTATCTATCTATCTATCTATCTATCTATCTATCTATCTATCATCTATCTTTCCATCTATCATCTATCTATGTCTTCTGATACATATTCTGGATGATTTTAGGAATACGAAGGAATGAAAAGATTTGGGAAAAAAAGACGAAAATCCTCATGTTAACACTCTTGCTGGAGCAGTCTCAGGGATCCAAATCTGGGTTTCATTTTAGCAGTAGTGACTGGAAGGAATGCTAGAGACAGAAAGACGGGGATAGACGGAGAAAAGTAAAGTATCTTAAGTAACCTGATAAATGTTTTTGAATTATTATTTGTTCTGATAACAACTGCCCAAGAGAAGGTATCTTTATCAGTATTTTGAAAAATGAAATTCGGATAATAGTGACAATCATTCACGGCCTACTAGTTTATGTCTCAGGCTGCTTTGTTTCATTTTGTTCAAGATCCTGAGCTTTAACAGTGGCCTACACCATGAAAGCCCTCTGGTACTGAGCTCCCAGCTCCATATCTTGCTTTATTATTTTTTGTGATTTTTAGAAATAATTTTATTGAGAAACAAATAGGAATAAGACAGTTTCAACACTGATTAGTAGGACACTTAATAATACATTTCATATTATTTTGTTAGTGGTTATTTATAGTACAAGATGCAGACATGATATCCTGTTCACAAACACTATTAGAACAAATCTTTCTATTCATTGAATTAAGAGAATGTAGTTGTATATCTATCCTATTTTGAATATACAGATACAAATTGGTCATTCATTTGTATCCCCTCTTTTTGTTTATTTTTGTCATAGAAGGGTATTCCATTACCATTTAGATATTGTACTTGTGTGAATTCAGGAAAATATTCCGATCTAGTCCAGTAGTCCATATTAGTAGTGGGTTTTCCATAAGACTGGCAATGTCAGAATTTATTGACTTAGCCTTTTACAGCTCAGCATATTACTATGGCTTTACTTTTTATAACTCATTTTTATACTTTTCTGCTGGATAGTTAAGACCAAGATAAAGCAAGACCTATATAACAAGAAATGTAGCTTTTGTATCTGATAATATCATTCAAGTCCCCTCAGGGCTTATCCTGACACCCTGTACCACACTTTGTAGATCCTTTGTCAGTGTCAGCCATGTGGATGAGTCACAGCCACTGCTTAACCAACTTGATCTGTGTGAAAGCCTGAGAGAATGTTTTCTCTAAATGTGATACACTCCTTAGGCACACTCCACATCACCCATCACTTTCCTCTGTGGCGCCATAATTTCCTTGATCAGAAAATTTGGGGCACAACTGAGTTACATGATGTTATAGTACAGGTTCTCTATGTCCTGAGTCCTCATTGACCTTGTAAGGCTAGGGTCAAAATGTTGGCTGACCTTGTGGCCCTTCTTTTTCTCCAATTTTTGGTCTATAAACTTAGGTTGTTAACCCTTCAGAAGAGAAGATTATTATTATTATTATTACCCTACAACACAGGCAGCTGAACTTAACCTCACTATCTGTCTAAATATCAAGCATCTGAAGCCCAACATGGAACAGGTATTTTCCATCAAGCATTCTGTAGGGACTTACAGTAAGTTTTGTAATTTTTAGATGGGGCCTTAGCGGCCTCTAGGTGGCCTAGTGGCGCAGGTTGGAATGCTCCTCCTCAGCTGGCACAGCCCCTCCCAGTTGAGCTTGAATTCCACCCGTGTCACCACTGAGCCCAGCTTTTCTTGTGCTGCAGAAGGGAGGTCGGCTGTGCATGGAGGGTCGGGTGGCCTTGGACCCAAGAGAAGGAGCAGTTCTTAGTGAGGGAACTTGAGAGCACGCCCAGGTCACAGTCACAGAGAGGCCGTCCACCCCCAGACTGCTGCGCACTGAAACCCTTCAATCATAGCCACCTCCAGGAAGACTGGCTTCAGACGCCCTGCGTTCCCTGGCACAGACAGGCCCAGTGCCAAAGAGCCGCCCAAGTCCGCTTCTGGGCCGCAAGCACCAGGGAGCAGCAGCATTCCAGGATTTAGCCGACCCGGAGGACGGTGAGACTTCCCACAGGACAAGGGCGAGTGGCCGCCCCAGACTGATCATTTGAAACCAAGAGAGAAAACCAAGTGAATGCCTCAGCTTGCATCAAGTGTGCCTCCCCGTGAGCAGCTTCAGAGGACTGCGACTTTGGAGCAACGGGTCCTGTGAGGGCGCAAAGGCAACGCCCACACAGTAGGAAGCTCTCTTCTTGTTCTGGGTGTGAATCAAGTCTGTCGTGGCCAGCGTTCCATCATTATAGCTCACGACGCTGGGCAGAGGCTGTATGTGCGTCCCTAAGGAAACCATGATGAATAACTACATTGATCTGGGCAGTAGTAGTTTTGAGTACAACATCAAGAGGACAGGTAACAAAAGCAAGAGTAGGGCTGGGGAGATAGCTGAGTGGTCTAAGTGCCTGCCTGGGGAGAGCAAAGACCAAAACAGGGCGTGATGGCACAAGCCTGTATTACCAGTGCTGGGGAGACTGGGACAGGACAGCTATGAGTCTGAGCTGTGAAGCAAGACCATGTACCAAATACATGCATAAATACATACATAAATATTAACAAACAAAAGTAAATAGGTGGATCTCTCCTTACTAAAGTAATTACACACAGCAAAAGGAACAATCAAGGTAGGAGAGAAGATGAATGGGAGAAAACTACAGGAAATAAACTGCTAATATCCAAAATTCATAAAGAACTTCAGCATTGCAAAAGCAAGAGGTGAGTGAGCCGATCATTTTGAAGCAAGCACAGGACATAAGCAAATGCATCTCAAGAGAAGACTCAAAAATAGGAGGTGTGCAAAGGGGCCCACTTAGCTGTTTTCTTTAATGTCATGCACCATGACTCTGCTGACCTAACGGGGACAATCATGGAGATTTTCTCCTACTAACTCTCAGTGTCTTTCCTCCTCTTGAAGTCTGCCAGGAACGTGCATGCTTAATGGGCAACTCCCTGAATGTCCACCTTCAGGACCCAGGTAACCAGAGGCCACGGTTCTCAGCTAACATTGCTTGAAAGCATCTAATACTCCAGAAGCCTTCAAATTCTTACTGAATTTTAAAACAGCCAACATTCATGACACTTCAGAAGGTAAAGTTGAAGATAAAGTACTGTATTTACAGCTGTTTAAAAATTTAGGGTCCGTGGGGCACACTTCTGCTCCATAAACTTTCTCTTAGACTAACAATACTTCTGTAATTTCCTCTTTACATCTATTTCTTAGCCTGTGTACCTGCTATTATTTATTTAAAGGATTAAAGGTTCTTCAAATCCAGAACCATGGGTGAAAGTATTTACTTTTCATTGATCAAAATGTACGTAATTTCAGAGCACTTCTCAAGATGGGGCTTCAATAGAGACACCATCGTGCTGTAGCTGGGCCTCAAACCATACAAACGTTCTAAATTTTTTGTGTGCATACATGTTTGGGTAGCAAGTGCACACAAATCTGAGTGTTTCAGATGTTTTAAGTGGGATTAGTTATTCCTCGTTTTCATGTGAGTTCTAAGAAGAAACCAAAGGTAGCAGAAGCCAGCCAGCCAGCCAGTGTTGCACACTTACACACCAAGAACTCCCTCAGGGGGAGCCTATGAAGAAATTCCCAAGTTGTTGCCAAGCTAAGCAGCAACCTGAGGCTCAGTGGAAGAGCAGACTAAGAGGCAGTGAGCTTGGGGCGAGCCTGTGTGACCTGAGGGGACCATTCCTCCTCTGAGCCCAGGCTGCTGAGCTCCTGGGGTTCCAGCCAGTGTTGGATGGGAAGCGGGTGAGAGCCAGACTCCTTTTGTGGAAGAAGTTTCATGCCTACTATTTGGAGAAATAAATGTCCCTGCATGCCCACGAGACAAGCAGACATCTTGCATGGTGTATGGTCTAGGGTCGTCTCACCTAGACACTGAGCCGAGAGCAGCTCATCTGGACCAGAACATCTAGGAGGAGGTTCTGTCATGCATCTTGGTCTAGGATTGGAAGATGGCCTTAGAAAGCCATTATTTTGGTGAAAATTCCTAGGAACTCAGCAAATTATAAGGCATTAGGAAGGTAATGCCTCACAATCTGCCTGCTGGGACACAATAGCTGACACCTTGATGTAGGAAAGGAGAGGTTCACTTGGGTTCATGTCTCTGAAGTTTCAGCTCATGTTGAGCAGGGAGGAAAGCTGCTTGCATCATGACATCCAGGAACTGGGGAACAAACCACAGTGCTGAGGGAGGCCCATCCGCCCTGTCCCATCTCCAGCTACCAAGCTCTCCGACCAGGTCAGCTGTGTGTCCCACACAACCCCACCACCTTGCAAAAGCCCCACCCACCTATGAGCACATGAGCTTTGGGAAAAAATTTTCAATACAAACCACATCAGGAAGTAGTAATTTTAAAAATATCATTGAGACGGGACAGTTATTGCAATGCATGTAGCTTCTTCTTAACCCTATTTGCTTCTCCAAAAGATAAAGAAAACAGAGGTCTTGGTGTGAAATGCTTCCAGATCCTAAGGTCAGCTGGCTCACCAGACAGGACCTGAGCATCTGCCTGGGGCACATTGCAGAGACCTGGCAGCGAGGTGCACTGTCGTCATCCGCTCACCCAGTCAGTGATTTGATGAGTTTTGAGCACTGAATTGTGCACAAAAAGCACACAGCTGAAAATGTAAATAGGGAAGCTGTCATTGATCAGGTGAGTTAACAAACTGACAAAATTATGAACAAAACCAAGACATGGATAGCAGATAACAGATGGGATATGAGAGGTCAGAGAAACATGACTTAGGAAAACTTAAGTTGAGCATGAAAGAGAAGAAGCTATGACCAAAGTGGGGGAGGGAAGGAAAGGAGCCCTAGGACAAACAAGAAAGGGTGTGTGACGAAAAAGCCTGAGTTTGTGCTGGAAATGAAGGGCTGGTGTGGCTTGGCGCACGAAAATGGGGCAAAGCTGGCCACAGCCCATTGGGTGCAACAGGAATGTGATGCAGTGTTTTCTGACTGTTAGTGTACACATCAGTTCTGCTTTATAGTACCCCGTACCCTACCATTTATTTGATCCACAACACATAATTTTGTTCTCAAAATGTGTTTCTGTACATTTGGAAGAAAGGATAGAAAGGTTATTCTACAAAGTTTTTGTTTTCAATCTAAAATCTACCTTATTGTCCTTTAACAAATCTCAGGCTCAACAACACACCTCAGAGAAATTGGAAATTATAGGAGCTGCACTACTCTCTGGCATTATAGGCTTGTGTTTGACAGATGAAGAAATGCATTAAAATACAAAGAAACAAGGGTAAAATGAATGTTCCATACAAATGAAGGCAATTGCAAAGAAGAGAAGACAGCAGAAAACGCTATCAAAATCTGTTCGGTTCTTTCATTAGGACTGTCAAATAAATTTTCGCTGTGAGAGAGATTTCTCTTTGCTTCAGGCTTCTGGCAGAGTAAGTTTCATCTGTTTATTGGCATTTTTCTTGAATTTGAAACCAGGCCTAAACAGCAATTTTTCTCTATTTCTCTTTTTCCTTCAGAGACAGTACTTGGGTATTACAGACTAAGTGTTCAAGTAAGCTCACACGTGGAGGTTCGAGCACACAGGCTGCCTGGTTGGCAGCCTCACCGGTGTTACCAGCCTGGTGCTCGTCACAGCCAGCAGGGCAATCAGCGGCCGCCGAGCCTGCAGGTGAGCAGCCCCTAGCAACACAGCCATCTGCGGCCCCACGTCAGTGCCAGACGGATCCTCTGGAGGGAGGCACCAAACTGACGTGAGCTCAGGAGGACCCAGTGGACCCCAGTACTGAGAGGATGTCCCTAGTCCTGGCGTGGTGGCACACATCTGTGATCACAGTGCTAGGGACGCTGAGACAAGAGGATCACTATGAGTCTGAGCTACATGGCAAGACCTTGTACCAAATAAATAAAAAAGAGAATATGCCCCCAACTGACCTCAACATCTACCGATGTAGAAGGCCCAGCCGTGTTGGGAGGAGCAGAAGCTAGAAAACTGGTCAGATGTGTTGGGGTGGGACTAGGCCTCAGTGTCTAAAGCAAACAAGCCACTTCGGTCCTGAGATGAGTATCCTGTCCAGTTAGGGTCAGATGTCAGTCACTAGGAAATGTCATGTATTACTAACTTTATAAAGGTATAAAGCAAAGGTGGTTTTTTTCTGGAGTGGGGTTCCTCTAGCCCACCAGGCAGGCCAGCCATGCAGCCTCACTTTTATCTTCTTATCTGTCTTTTTCTCACTCCTGCCACTGTCTGTCCACTGATAGAATCGATCTGCCTGAGACCAATGGATCCCTGTACAGCCACAAGCTCCATGATAGCCTGGTGCCGAGCTACAGGCTGCCGTCCAAGGAACCTCTTGGTTCTTAACCATGTTTTTCTCCCAATATTAATTATCTAAAATGACCTCTCTGGAGTGGCTGGCTTACCACTTTACATGCTTGAGTTTCAGTTTATTTATTTTTTTATAAAATGTGTATGTGTTATGCTTCATATATTTCAAGAAAAATTTTAATTGCAGAGTTTTTTTCTGATTTCTTAGTTTTGGAAACAGAAAAGTTTAGTATTCTCATCACACATCATTTATTTTGAGGTCAGACTAGCAATGTGTGATGCTACTTAGACTTCAATCTTTTATTCCAGATAATTGACAAAATCATATGCATTTAAGGTGCACATGATTTTATTTTAAAATACATAAGTGCTGTGCAGTGGTGGCTATACTCACATCCTTCCCATGCCCTCCTCTCACAGCGGCTCCTAAAGCCTTCCCCGAGAAACCCAAGAAGATACTCTGGGGCAAAAAGAAACTTTTGCTCAGCAGTTCACCTCCAGAGACAGATCACAACAGTAACACAAATAGCATTCTGAACAGCGTCTTCGTATCTCTGTCTAAATGTGCATTTTTGAAAGTAAAAGAACAACAGCATGTGGAGGGGGCTCGCTCCATGCACGGATACTCCCCCCACGCCTTCTCCCCCACTTCAGACTGCGTATCTCGTCCTTGTGACCGCTTTCTGCAGCAGCTCTGGAAGGCCGCTTTCCTGAGGTCTTGGTGAGGCGCGAGCAAAAGGAGCGCCATCCAGCGGAAAGGCAGCCGGTAGGAACAGACGCCGTGTCTCCATGCACCTCCCTCGCTGGGTCTGGCCGGGTGACTTCTGGCTCCTCCTGAAGAACATGCTCTGAATAAAGTCAGGGCACGGAGGCTGCCAGGAGGCAGACGAGAGGCCCTCAGGACAGAGGACTGCGGAGCTGCTGCCAGGAGGGCAGGACGGTGGGTTTGCTCAAAGCGAGGGCGACGGTTTTGAAGGCGACTCATGGCAACATGTCTTTCTTGTAATAACTTCTTAGTGTAAATATCACCATGTATGGTTTGTATATATGTTGTATGCTTTGTATTTTAGGTGACTGGGTAGCCAGTGAACTGAAGACGCGTAGGGAGTGAAGCTGTGGCGCACAGTTATGACGCGCTGGTGCCGTCACGTATCTCATGATCGTGCATGTGTGTAGTTGCCCACATGCCAACCATGTGAGTGTACTGTCATGTGTTCGTACACGCAGATATGACAATGCTGGGCTGAGCTGCGGACTTGGGGTGACAATGCTATGCCCATGCGGTCCTAGAGCCAGGATGTCTACCCTGGGGGTGCCGGCTGGGGCAATTGACACAGTTGTCCTCCCTGTCCAAGCTGTCTTTGGACATAAATTAACATAAGCAAGCCCAAGGCCACAGTGATACTGCTTTCTGTTTTGAGCTCACCACATCTGATGTGAGCTGGGCCGTGCCATTAACTAAGCTTATGGAAATCAAACATCAGAAGTCACACTTCTGTAATCTGCACTTTCCCTGTCTGCAGGCCAGGATTCCTGCTGCCCAAGGAGTTCTGGGAAACTGGGTAGGTGACACTGGCCTAACGTGGAGCAGTAGAATGCAGGTGACTTCCACAAGGGTGTCACACTCCCATACGCAGGCAAGGCGGCCACTTCCATGCATGCCAGCTTCTCTTCAGATTTGATGTGGCACTCTTGGTGCCCCACTGTAGCCTCATGACGCTCTGTGACATGCAGGGCCCCTCGTCTTGTCAGCTGCTGATGAACTGTTAGGCTGATCCAGAGAGAGAAAGGGCGAGTCTGGCCGTCAGATGCTGGTCTGCTTGCTTGCAGCAGGGTAAGAACCCTCTGGAGCCTGGGGGCAGGGAAGGGAGACCATTGCAGGTTGGAGATGCTGCCCTCCGCAAGCCCTGGAGACCCTGAGCTCTCTCGTGAACACTTAACACAGGGTGTGCTCGAAGGAAGGTGAGTGCTACAAGCTCCAGGGAGTAGAAAGACAAACACATCTTGGTGATGTAGAAGCTCAGCAGAGAAGGAAACCATAGCCAAACTGGGAGCAGAGAGAGAGGAGAGCTGGCAGCGGGTGGAGCACTGCCCTCTTACATGAGAGACAGTTGGAGTCTGGATCTTCCTTCCCTTTTAATTGCAGCATAGGATGAAAAGCCAATCAGGTCAATGCATTAATGCAAGCATTAGGTTGATCAGAAATGACTTAAAGTTCTTTAGGTAACAGAAAGGGTCTTAGAAACACACACACAAGGCTCTAAATATAAGCAATGTGAGGGGCCAAGTAGTGTAGGAAACAAAGCAAGCACAGCATGGGCTGTAGGGCAGGAGCTGCAAAAGAGGGCCTGCAAGGTGCCTCTGAGCTATCTGCTCAGACTGAAAAGGAGAGAAAGAGTCTGAGAGTCTGAGGACGGAACACAGGGTGAGGTGCATGCAGTCCCCAGAACCTTAGAAAAAAGGCACAGCAAAATTGAAATTAGAAATCTCACGGTCGGATCACAGAAGACAATGAAAATCTCAAAACCCACACAATTCACCTGAAAGTTGAGAGTAACTATGGGAAAGCCAAACTGTGGATTATCATATCATTTGCACTTATATTAAAATCAAGGAAAGCCTGCACATCCAGTAGTAAAAGCAGCTGCCCAGTCTCCCAGCAATGCATTCACTTCTGCACAGTGCAGTCTGTGTGTGCACATTCATGCATGTAGTAAATGGCATGTACTGAAAACTTTCAAGATACTTAAGTTACCCATAAAATACTTACAAAAATACCTTCATGTTAAACCAAAAAGCAAATATCAATACATTCTAAACTGAAAATAAAAACCAGCGAGTTAGCTCAGTGAACTGAACGCCTGTTCAGGCAAGTGCTGGACTGGGTTTCGATCCCTGGCACCATATGCAGTGCAGGCCCTGCCCTCAGGCCCACAGAGTTGGCCACTGAGCCCGGGCATGGTAGTGCATGCCTGTAATCCCAGTGCAGGGAGGCAGAGACAGGAGGATCATTCCAAGTCAAAGCTGTGTAGTGAGATGTTGTACTAAATACCTTTAAAAAACAAAAGGTGAAAAGAGAAACTACTTCACTCTCCTTGCAAAATGTCAGTGTTTGCCCAGAAGCTCAGCGGCATGGCAAATGCTTGGCTTGCACAAAGCCCTGGGTTTGACTGCCAATATCAAGAAAAATCAATACATTCTAAAAATATTGTTCTTTACAACAATCAGAAATTTAATTAAAAATACAATTGATGAGTTCAATCCCTGGTTCTGCCAAAAAACAAAGAAAAGAAAATATAATTGAGAGTTTTGCAAAATTTGCTTTGAAATTGAATTTTTTGGAAAAATAAATATGAAATTATAAAACAATGTTAATAAAAGTCTGAAGAAATATGTAAATATATTAAACAGTAAGTTCAAAATAAAATCACTCACTCTATAAGATAAAGCTGAATGACAGTATGGTTTGAGACAAAATATGACTTTGGTGGGGCCGGGCAGATAGCTCAGTGGACTAAAGCGCCTGCTCAGGCAGATGCAAGGACAAGGGTTTGATCCTCAGCCTGCCATGCCAGCCCCACCCGCAGGATGCATGAGAGGGCAACTGAGAATGTGCATGGTGGCGCAGGCCTGTAAACCCAGTTCTTGGGAGGCTGAAAACAGTAGAATCACTAAGAGTCTGATCTGTGCAGTGAGACCCTGTAGACTCTACTAAATACATAAACAAAAAATGCAGTGCTAGAACCTAGTATCAGACCCACGCAGTCAAAGGAGGAAGTGCGTAGGTAGGCTTTCAGGCTCCAGGGTTGCAGTCCAGGGCCCGCTGTCAGTGAGACACTGCCTCAGGATGGGGGCAGAGAGCTGGATCCCTCGGCAGCAAGCAGAGGATGGAGAGAGCCAGGGAAAGAGACTCTGAGGGTCCTGCCCACTCCTCGCCAGCCTCACCCTCTTCCTACCAGCTCCACAGCTAGCCAAGTCAGGCCAGGAGGAACCTGGCTCACGCTGCAGGACATTGGAACATGAAAGGGCCCCCGAGCTAAGCCAGCCTGTTTCAGCTAAAATTAGGCATCTTAACAAATAGACATGAACAACTATAAACATAAAAGAATGAGTTAAAAGAAAGTATCCATCTTATCTGTCTTAAAATATACTTAAGGGTGCTTAGAAAATCCACACATTTTTGTTTCGCTTAATGTAGCTTTAATTGACTTACTAAGCTGCATGCATTTATGCTCTATGATGTGGCAAAACAGTACATGTGCAGTGTGCAGTGATCCAATTGGAGTAATCATCCTTTCCATCTCAGCAAACATTTATCTTCTTTTTCTTTCTTGACTAGGTTTAACTTAATTTTATTGTTTTATTTTAAAGAGAACAAAAAAGAAAAAGCTGCATCTGGAGCCCTCTATCTCCTGTCTGGTAGGTCTTCGCAGCTGTGTAGTACTCCCCTGTGGCTGTTCCCACCCTCCTGGACTACCAGCGCTGACTGCGGACCTGGGCACGTTTTGGGGGTGTTTCTCACGCTCCACCCCGCGCCGCCTGTGCAGTCCCTGTTCTGCTCCCCTCCTAGGGGAAATCACGGAAGCTTCCACCCATGAGGTCTTCGTGGTCCCGACCTGCTTCACGCCACACAGTGTCCTCTCTTGCGGCTGGGGAGAACAGGGTTTTACCATTAGTATGGCTGAGTTATTCATGCTATGCAGATAAACCACCAGAACACACGCAGTGACGGAAACTTCCCTCGGGAATCCGTGCGCCCAGGGCGCAGACCGAGGGAGTTGGAAGGTGGCGCTGCGTGAGCAGTCGTGCCAGCTACAGCAGCACCCACTGTGCTGCCCAGTCCAGGTGCGGAGAGGCAGGAGCGAGCGTGCGCTTGTCTCCGAGTCGCTCAACAGGCGTTGGCCATGCAGGACAGCGCTTTGCTCTGCGCTCTGCCAGTTCTAGGGGTCTGCACTCGAAGAGAACGGGGAGCCGCAGCACCCAAGCAAAAGTGAACTCACTGAGAGGCAGCCACTGCTCATGCGGGAGTGGCCCGCAACCCCCGCTCCCTGGCACCAGGAGAGGCCTCTCGGCCCTGCCTGGGTGCAGCACTCACGTTGGCATCCCCTAGTTCTGAATTAAGATGGAGACAAGGGAGCCACAGTTTTAAAAGGGAGCCCCAAAATGTCACAGCTGTTTCCTCCAGGTGCCTAGCCAGTGCTCATGGTGGACTCCGCAGCAGTTTGCCGGTGCTGGCCCGAGGGCCAGAGGAGTACTGGGAGCGCACGCCTTGGGCAGCACTGCCCACAGTACAGCAGGCACTGAGGCTGTCCCGCTGGGGAAACCCACCCAGCCACTCTGCCTTCTGTCGCACCTGGGCCCTGGGGGAGCAGAACAGCTGGCAACAGTGCAGGAGGGTCAAGCCCCAGAGTTGGGCCTCTCGGGGTGAACTGGGCCCTCGAGTCATAGGGCCATTTCTGCGCACCCCAGGTGCTCTCTGCCTGCCCCACCCCAGCCAGACTCTCACCATGAAACTGACCTCCTGGTGTGGGCTTAAGAATTGTCCTTTCACGCCAGGGGGCCGTATTCTCTAGATAGAACAGGGTTAAAATTGTTTCAGTGAAGCAGGATTTTCTCCAAAATATACACTTTAGCTTATTTTCTTAGTGACCGGGACATATTTCCAGATTTTCTCTACTCAACATATTCCTGTCCTCTTTGTCTGGCCACCTCTCTGCTAAGGCTTATTCCAAATTTCTCCTTGGGATTTTGCACCCACCTGAATTATCCATCAGCATGTGTACTGCACTCACTGCTGCTTCTGGGTCCAAAGCCAATTACTTCAGAAATTAAAAAGGAGCTGCCTGACTTCTGTGCCATACAAATGCTGATTTTCACAATTTTCAGTTCTACCTAGATGATAATTATGTTTTAGCACACTTATAAAAGTATATGTGCATATCAAGCCTCATTTATGTTCTTAGAAATGAAGACCAGTAGCTGCTCAAAAGAGTAAACATTGCCCATTAGAGTAAGTTTATAGATGTTAAAACTCATAAAATAACAGAATTTGAAATGTGATTTTCTGGTTTTTACCGAATCACATTCTTCTAAGTTGCTTGCTAGAGAAATTCCTTCAAAAATCCAAAACAGATTCTTGGGATTATGAAGACAAATCTTATATAAATTCAATAAATTGATAAACAAGTTTTTCTAAGAAACTATGCTTTTGTTTTTGATTTAGCACAGGGTCTACAGGGTCTGCAGGGTCTCCCTATGTAGACTAGACTAATTGTGACCCTCCTGCTTGCAGCCTCCCAAACACTGGGATTGCAGGTGGGCACCACCACGCCCACTCTCAGTTGCAGTCTTAGTACACCGGGGCAGGGCTGGCATGGTTCTCAGGAGATCGTACTGTGGCCTCTGCACTCTGAATAAACAGGCGCTTTAGTCCACTGAGCTGTCTGACCAGCCTTAAGAAACTATTTTTCAATTTTATTTATTTATTTATTTATTTATTTATTTATTTATTTATTTATTTATTTGCCAAAGGGGGATTGAACTTAGGCCATTGTGTTTGCCAGGCAAGTGTTAATACTTACCATGACTATGTGTATTATTGACTTTAAATAGACAGTTTTACAGTTACAACTTTAATATTATCTGCAGAGTCATTATCTAATTGTTGGAATGAGATAAACAAGCCTAAAAATCAACAGATCCATCTACAGATAGGTAACTGAACTTGAACTGTTTTCTATGTTAATCCACTGTTTCTAAAGAGTTGCTCATAGAGAAACAGTACATAAAACTTTCAAGCCCCTTTTAAACTATTCCTTTTATAAAGATAACCCTCAAAGAAAATGTAAGGGGGTCAGCTACATAGAGGCCCTCAAGTCCGGCAAGCACTCTGCACAAATGAAAGCGCAGCCTTCCTTCCTGTCCTGTCTGTACTGCGGTCGGTGAGCACCCTCCTACCACACACAAACACGGGGAAGTGGCTACCATGTCCTAAGCCACATGTGTGGCAAGATTGTTATGCCCATAGGTAAGGAGGTATAAGGCATAACTACACTTTTAGGAAATTCAAATCTATAAGACTCCCAATTGCAATGCACATTCATGCACATCTGACAATCTCAGCTGTGAGGCCCCCTTCACATTATCTGGTCACCAGAAAATGGTGTTTTCATATTCCTATCAGTGTGCTTTTTGTATGGAAAATAATTCTGAAACAAGAGAGGCTTTGTGCAATGAAGAATAGTAAGATTTTATATAGGGAGAACGGCAACATCTCAGGCTTCAGGAGTAACTGCCTATCCCTGAAGCAACAGAAAACAAGCTACATTTGATAAGCAACTAAAAAGTACATCCTGTCTCATTCCCAAAGCATATCTCTAATTTCAAAAATAGCCAGCAACCGTTACTAAAATTCAGTATTATTCTTTGCTGATGGAAATGCAAAATGAGGTCTTGAAGAGGAAATGTCTGAAATGAGCACAGAAGTCACAGAGCATCACGCCATCCAGAGAGCAGTCCCTGGACCTGAGGGAGGGAGGCGTCCCTTGCAGTCACCCTGCGGACAGCGCCTTGGTGCTGGCAGGGCTTCGTTCCATGCACACAGGTATGCTCAATGTGGCCTCTTCCAGCACAGTTCCTGTGGCCTCTGGAAGCCTGTGGACTCCCTGGGTGGGTGGTGCAAGGTGAGGCCTCAGGCCACGCTAACCTTTGGCTCACCAAAGCACTTCCAGGGTGCCATTAGCTTTCTGAAAACCTACTGAGAAACAGGACATGTGGAGGAAAATGCTGAAAGGATTCGCAATGCTGCACCTGCAGATTCTGCTGGGCTTTGTCTCCCCATGCAGAGCAGGACTCATGGGTGCTGTCATCTGTACCGTGGCATGTCGAATCCTCAATCCCTGTTACGGTTTACAGACAAACATGCTCCTCTGAGGATGGTCACAGGTGGGTTCGCACCTGACCGGGCCATAGCCGGTCTTCCTTCCCCGACTGGCTTCAGGCAGTTAGGACCCCCCAGCTTTCTCCCTTGCATGCAATTCTGCAGTCTATCTGCACCTTGCAGCCTGCCGGCCATGGACTGAATCCATGATCTGCATTAACCCTCTCCTCCTTGAAGCTGAGGATGTTGGTTATTTTGCTACAAACTCAGGAAAATGGTGCAGGTGAGCCCCACCAGCCCACACCACACTGCCCACAAGCTGAGGTCTAGCTGCAGCAAGAGTGCAAATCAACACCTTCCTCTGCATCTGTCCTGCTGGCTGGACGTGGGCTTGGCGTTTCCTTCACCACAGGACCAACCATCTCCTGCACCCTGCTCCTCCAGTGCACAGATCCTGGTCACTCCCATTCTGCACCTCCCTGTCTTAATCTGTTAAAGACCGGGCTTCCCGAATAACTGTGAAATTGGCAAGATGGGAAATGGGCATGGGAGTGGAGAGAAAGGAAGCTCCCGGAATGGAGGTGAGACATGCATGGGTTCCTGACCTCACAATGGCCACGTTTACGATGCTTCGCACATACATTGACAAACCCAGGGAGAGTCAGCAAGAAAGGTGAGAGGAGCATGTGTAAAGGCAGGAAGAATGTTCAGTGGGGATGGATGGTGATGTGTCTTTTACTGTAATAAATTGTTTAACTTGCACATTCCCTATATATCTTGGTCACAAATCTTGTGAACTGTTGTTACAATTTTCACATGTTTTCTATTCATTCTTAGGGCTGCAATACTCAGCTCACTCATCCACTGTCTGGATATGCAAAGTTTCAGGAACACGTCTGCAACCATTATTCACATTTGCGACCTTGTAGCCCAGTGTCACAGCCATGCTGGCAGCTGGCTCAGGGGTCTGCCTGTCTCTTCCAACCACTTTTGTCCTTTACTCTGCTGCACCACTTTCTTGAAGCCACGAGTGCTACCCTGGGTACAGAAGCTGATATAAGCAGGTTGTGAAGGCGTGATTTGCTGTTTCTTTGGCTGACAACTGTACTATTTGCCTTTGTATTGCTGTAACAATGCTGTATGAGGAATGGAAAAGCAAAGGTTCCTGAGATCTGGGCTTTCAGGTCTAACACAAAGGAATGGGTGAAAAGAAAGTTGATCCAGTTTGAGCTTAAACGAGGTATCTTCTCAAGACTGCTTTCATTGAGCTATGATGACTAGAAGGAAGGTTAGGGTCAGAGCAGAACAAAGGGACCCACGCCAATGGCCAGCAGCATGCTGGGTCTCTCTCTCTTCCAGTCATGATTGCTCAGGCTCTTCTGTGGAGATGACAGGTAGAGGAAGGAGGCAGCCCACGCCCCCCAGTCCTACTGGGCCACCTGGGAAGCTGAGCTTCGAGCCTTCTAGCTCGAGCATGGTCTCACTTCCAGTGGCTGCCCTGGCAGTCAGAGCATGGCTTGGGGATCTTCCTATGGAAGCCCCATTAAGGTGGCCTGGCCTTTAGCAGTGGTAGCAGACGAACCTAGTTGTTGGGCTCTTTGTGGAGCCCAAAGAATCATAAGGTCTGTTTTCAGGCTGTGACAAAGGCAGCTAGCTTTTTATTTTTTTTTTGTTTTCTCTCTCTGGATTTCTCCCAGTCCTGACTGTAGAATACTGAGGAGGCAATTCATGCTAAAGTATCAAGTGAGCTATCCAGAACAAAAGTCATCTTTTGTAGCTCTTTTTCATACCTGTGGTTGACTGAGCAATGAAATTATGTGTTAGAATAATCCACTAGCCTCCTCATCCTCAAGCTAGCATGTCACTTTGTCCTCCCAGGAAGCTCATGAACTGTGTATGCATTCCTTTTGGATGTGGATGAGCGTGAGTTCCAATTGGTCTGATAACAGCAGTGTCCACAGAAGAAAGCGTGGCCTTGGAAAAAAGTATTGTACATATAAAAGGTAAGTAAGAAGTAGAGTACTTTTTGAGCTACAAAGGAGATCGCCTCTAGAGATAGATTGAATAACTGACTGGAAGAGTTTTGCCCCAAACACAAGGGCAAAGAAGCTTCGAGACACTTGTGTTCTCCATCCAATCACCTAGGTAACATTTTGTAGTAAGAAGACAAGACTATATTTTATTTGAATTTAGAAGGTCACAGGCTAAACTTATGTATCATGTAACAATCACAGCTTACACTTTGGTACAGACACAGTTGGTAAGGCTGACTCAAACCTTTCCTACTCTCAGCACAGGTAAGGCACAAGTGTAGGTCACGCCTGACAGCTGCTGTGAAGCATGAGTTGTTGTGAGACGCCTCAGCCAGATTTCCAAAAGGAGACTTAGCAGTCCCACTGCAAGGCTTACGGTGGATTGCTAGTGTACCAGTGAAAAAAGAGAAATATGATAGATAAATGGAGATTTTTTTTGCAGTCAAAGCTGGTTTCCACTAGGAATATTTGGGTATCTGTCAGACAGTAGCCCTGGCCATGACCCCTTAGGTGTTCTCAGTTTAGACTGCCCCACACAACCAGAGATCAGTCTCCAGAAAGGAGGCAGTTGCCTCTCTGGTCAACGTTCTATCAGCATTGGTCTATGGGGATTCACCCAAGAGATGCTGGGGAAGGGTGTCCCCTGCTTTAAAGAATGGCAGCTACTCTTGGAGCATTTAGCTAGCGGGCAGATCAACCACTGTTTGTCAAAGTCCTACAAGGGGTAGTTAAGAGCCTGAACAGAATTACTACACTTTCTAATTTTACAGCAAATGTTTCAAAGTCTACAATTTATTATCAAGTTATTTTTCTAACACAAGAATGATCACTAGAACTAGGAAAAGAGGGAGGTGGGAGATCCTCCCTCTGATTGAATGTGCTGGGTTTCATGTGTCTGCTTTTGGGGACAGCTCCTTTTGGTGTCACCCAGAAGTCACTGCTCTCCACTGTGTCTGGGAACAGCCAGCTGGCTTTTATGTGCTCTCTCAGTGAGCAGAGTTCTGCCATCTCCTCTGATCCAGACAGGACAGCATCTCTGCATGCTTCCTCTAAATGACATCTCTGTCTTCAGCAATATCAAACACTCATTTTCTGTGGGCTTCACTTAGTTGCCACAGTCTAAAGGGTTTTTTTCTCTCATTAATTTTACATGCTTCTACAAAGCAAAGTACAAAGAGGTAGGAAAAACAAGCCATAAGTCCACAGAAAGGAAACTGAAATAGAGCAGGTTGGACATTTCCTGTGGGGTGCAGAGGAGGCCAGAGCCCATCTGGCCCAGTGCAACCTGTCCCACATCTGATGAAAGGGCACCAACCCAATGTCATTTGTAAATGGCAGAAATGAGTCCCAGGCTTTCTTATATAGGTATGAATGTTTTATAGGTCCGAGCTAGATTTACAAAGACCCATTTTACAGAAGCTTGAGCTGAAGTCCACTGTGGCATGTTCTAATGCTAGTAGCCCTCCTGCTAGCAAATGTAGCAACTAGTTCAAAGACAACATATACTGAAACAAAGCAGTAATAACATGTAACATTAAAGAAGTATAACCTTACAAACTTTCCACGTTTGAACTTAGATTATCACATTTTAACAGAATCATAAGACAAAGAATAAACAATCATAAACAATGAAAAAAACCCTCAAAATTTGAAGCATAGGAGAGATAGCTCTGCAGTCTACACCTGCCTGGCAAGCACAAGGACCTGGATTCAATCCTCAGCACTCTACTGTGCTGGCCCAGGAACCCAGATCAGAGCATGCTGGGCCTGAGATCAGGCATCGTGGCACACACCTGTAACCCTAGTGCTGGAGAGGCTGAGACAGGAGAATCATTGTGCGTTGGAGCTGCATAGTGAAGCCTTGTACCAAACAAATAAATAAATGATTAAAAATGTTTGAGGGGCCAGGGAGATGGCTCAGTAGAATAATTGCTTCCCTGGCAAGCACAAGGGCCTGAATTCCATCCTCAGTTCCTCCAAGAAAAAAGTTTGAAGCATAAAAAAGTGTTACCTAGACAAGCCCAACCCAGCATCTATTAAACAAAAGCAAACTTATCTGTGTCCAGTGATCTCAGTGGAAGAGCTCCAACTGATGAAGTGGAATGAAACTCCCGAGCTGAGACGTATCAGAGGCAAGTTCTCTAAAACTGGAGAAAGAGTTTTATGAACAATGTAGGTTAAAAGCAGAATATATTTATTAGATGAAAAGAACCCTCTGTTCCAGAGAGGGGTGGAAGGGGACTCCAGTGGGTTGCTCTGACATGAAACATTAGGAAGCAGAGAACTTGACTTCTCTCCAGGAGAATGGCAGGACACTGCCCAGTAGGAGCCTAAATATGGTGAGATTCTTGCTGCATGAAAAAACAGAGCAGAAGGAAATGTAAGAGTGCCATTGAAGACAGCCAACAGGAAGCAGGCTGCGGACCTTTCACCAAGGCCTAGGAAAGAAGGGGGTGGAGAGGTCTCTAAGAAGTAAATGAGGGGCTCTACATTTCCTTCTGTTTCCTTAACCAAGGAAAACAATATAATTTGTTGAAATAGTTGATTCAGGGGAGCTACAGGTTAGACAGATCCTAATTTTCTTCATACTTTACCCATTTCATTGTGGTCTGTCTTCTGAGCTTTTATTAAGAGTTTTCTTATGTGCTAGAATATTCTGGATATGTAAAAATATATTGGACCTCACTGTACAATGCAAGAGCATTAGTCAAATGAAATATTTAATGAGATTTTTAAAGTATAGTTAGACATGGTTTTAAAGAGTTCATTCTACCTAGTAGAAAAGAAGTGTCAACTTTTAATTTAGAAAATGGTCAAATTAAAAATTATATAACACTGGCAAGTATAGCCTGGGTAATTATAGAAATAATTACAGTGTGCTAAAGATATTAACTTAGAAATATAACAGAATTTCTATTTTTGTCCCATCACAGATGGTGACTTCAGCAGTCCTTGGGTGCCTGATCTAAGAAGGGGAGGGGCTTTCTGTGCAGTTTCCTTGTCCTGTAATTCTAACCACGTAATACGATTCTCATGAACCGAGGGCATTTGTTGGTTTTCTATATTTTTCTCCATCCCATTAACTTATTAACTTCTCTTTCTCTTTTATATCTTCATACCTAAAAAATAAGGTCTTTGTTTTCTGTTTTGCTAATTTGTTTATTCTGAGTGGCGATGGGAACTGAACTCAGGGCTCCACTGGTGTCAGACAAGAGCTGTGTCACATGGCTGCGAACCCAGCCGTCTTCACCGAATCTATGACAAGGCCTCGCTAAGTTGTCAGGGCAGAAAGTTCTCGAGAACTTCCTGCCGCCCCTTCCGGACTAGCTCAGATTCCAGGTCTGAACCACCATGGACAGCAGGAACTAGTTTGTAAGTAAAAGTATTGTTTCATAATACATCTTTTCTATGTGTACAAATATAGTAGCTATTCAATTTGTGCTGAAGTAACATTTTGCTTAATATATTTGGACAATAAGAATGAAGATGTCTATGACTGTAAATTGTACAGTGGTTTCCCTTCATTAAAGACAAGGGCCCGGAACTCTGACCAACACACACTACGTGCTTTGTGAAGCACATGTTTTACTCATATGCGTGTACATACAACTACAGAATTTTAGTGTGTTTTTACAATAATTGGAACTTTGAATTAGTGAACAATATAAATACAATGTATTGAGGATTTATTAAACCAACCCAGATGTGTTCACAGAAGGTAGAATTCATGTGAAGGAAACGGGGCTATGCGTGAATCTGCGCTTTCTGCCCTAGCATCAGATTACGTTCGCTCACAGTGAAGTGGAATTACCTGCGCAATACCTACAGACACATGAGATTGGACATTTGTGGTCTCAGAATGGTGAGTGATCAGAGCACGGCATGGAAACATTGGCTGTGCGAATCACGCGTGTCCCCCTGGAGCTGCTCCCTGACACCTGGAGGGCCCACCCCAACAGAGATGGGGCCTCACAGAGCTCCGGGATGTATATGTAAGGTGTGCCAAGGTTGGATCCCCTCAGAAAGATGACTTTCCTTGGCTGGTGCTTGGCAGTGTCTTCTTCACTTGCTAGCCCTTTTGTGTCCTTAAGGTGTGTGCTAAAATTCTTTGGGTGAAATAAAAGATGGAGATCAGTTGTTTCACACACTGTTGCCTTTGTACTGGTAAAATATACACTTGGAAGAATACTGCGGTGCTAATTTTATCCCACAAGCTTTATGAATAGAGAATTATTTGAAACAAATACTTTGAAACTTTGTTGCAACTTTAATAGTTTCCTTTTATCACCTGATGGGTCACTTCTGGCTGCATTCATTTGTCAGGTGTCTTGGTGCTGCTTGTCCACTTGCATTCAAGCTAGTAGGACCTTGCAGCTTTCCTAGCACTCTGCTGGGATCTTCCTGAGCCCCCAAGAGGAAGATACTCATGCCACTGTCTCCATGGCAGCCGCTGTCTCCATGCCAAAGCACCACAGTGTCTCCTCCCCGCAGGACACAGGGGTCCATGATGCGCTCACTGACATCCTGTGGTGTGTGCTGTGATTTACATCGAAAGACTGTAGAAGTCGTCAGAGCAGGTAAGGATGTGACTGCGTTGACTTATGTCAACATGACGACTATCAATCTCATCAATAGAATGACAGCTTGAGTGCTGACTAGATGCCAGGCTCCGATGTATGGGTTGTCAATCACGAGTCACTTCTTAAGGTTTGTGGAGAGCAAGCATTAGCATTCAATTCTTCGTCCAATCTTGCATAACTATATTTGTTAACCTGAGCAACAGGTTTGAAGATGAAAATGGGTCATATAACAGCCATGGTCAATTTGCTGTTCTTGCCTTGAAAATCTGAAACATATGTATTGTTGTATGTTACTTGGTTTTAGCTATTGGCTTTTGTTTTTGTTTTTACTCTTCAAACTAAACTAGAGTAAAATTTAAAATAAAATAAAAATAATTTCAGGGGCTAAGAAGATGGTTCAGTAGAATCTGTACTTCCCTGACAAGCACATGGGCCTGAGTTCAATCCCCAGTTCCACCAAAAACTAATAATAATAATAACGTTATCCCCTGAGAAGTCACATGAAGAGGGTGTTGGTGTCACAGTGCTGAGCCCTGAGATGCTCTGTCAGAGCAGCTTACAGAGGACCTGCATCAAATACTCAGAGCAGAGCTCTGGCTCCAGGCTTCCCGCGGGTCCTCAAGAGCTGAAACAGAAAAGAGGGAATTTTAAGAGCTGGCTCACTGTTCAGATAGAACATTGAATATTGTGCTAAAAAAAGGAAATCCATGGTCACTAGATAATCTGAAATGCTTCTTCCATTTACTCTTGGTGAAAGCTCGACTTGAGTTTTGTTTCTGAAGCACATCCTTTGAGGTGACAGGTGCTTGTGGCCTAGTGACAAGCGAAAATCCCCAAAAGGTTTTAAAAACAGGAAGTGAAAGTGGCAGGAACATCGATGCCGAGAAGATGTGAAAGGGGATGGAGGGCGATGCTGGGACACAAACGCGGAGGAGAAAAGCCACAGAGCATCACTCTGCGCAGCGGGGTGGCCCTTCCAGGCAAAGTGCTCTGGAGCTGTCTGGTACTGAGTTCAATTCCAAATTGGAGTGGACGACTGGATGGATTTAGAAAAAAACATTAATCAATAGCATCATGCCTACTCTCCTTGCACCTACTCTTAGTAAAGGGCCACAGTCACACACACACACACACACACACACACACACACACACACACACACACGTGATTGGCTAAATCTTGCTCAGCAGATGTATTTCCTGACTGGAAATAGAGCAAACTGAGATACTTCTGGATACAATATCAGCTAGGGCTAGGGTTATAACTCAGCGGCACACTCCCCTTCCTGGAAAGCACATGGTCCAGAGTTGATTCCCACTAAAAAGAAAAATGCCAGCAAATGTCAGAGAGAGGCTGCTGGGAGCTTTCCACTGCCAAGGACTACTGTGTTCTGAGAGTTTCACCAAAAACTCTGGATGAGCAGCTAGAATGAGGCTCTGGCTCCTGGTCTCCCACCTCTAGGGTGCACTGTACATTCCACAGGCAAATCCCAGGGACAGAGCTTCCACTTGACAAAGAAAAGCACTAGAAACAGGCACGGTCTGTGCGGAAGGACGTCGACAGCGGGTGCTTTTCTGATGTCAAGGCCCACGAAGTCTTAGCAGAGATACAAAAAGTAAATATTTTCATGTCTGAGTTTCTTCCCAACAGCTACTCAAGCTTAATGTTGGATGGAAAACTTGACAGTGATTCTGGGAAAAAAAGAATGCACTTGTGTGTGCCTAAGACATGAACTAAGCCAGCAGCAAAATGATGACAGCACCAGCAAAATAGCTCAGCGGTCTAAAGCGCCTGCTTAGGCGAGCATGGGCAAGCACACAGGGTTGAGGTTCAAGCCCCTGCACCAGCCGCACAACAGGCCGGGCTGAGCTGGCCACAAAAAAAAGATGGAAAATAAAAAGATTTACATAAAACATGACAGGGTAGAATCTGTTTACAGATCACAGTTTACTAACCTTAGCACTTATTTATAAATATGAAAAGAAATTCAAGGGTTAGCTGACATTTAAAGAAAATAAGTTGAGCCTGTAATCTCAGCACTCAGGAGGCTGAGGCAGAACTACAGTGAGTTCTAGCAAGACCCTGTCTCAGAAAAAAAAAGCGTATGCAATGAAAGGAAAAAAGCAAACAATATAATTGAGCAAAAAGAAAAAATATTGAAAAGAAAGTTATTGACAATGCCCTACTGTACCATTAAAAGTAAAAGGCTACTTAAAAATTAAGGGGCACAATCTTTAGATAGATCGGATATTCCATGGTAATTAAAAGATCCAATACATTTAATTTAACCTGTACTTAAAAGTATATAGAACATGAGGAAAATTATAAGGACATAAAATAGAGATACGGGAAGAGTGACATGACTTTATTTCCAGAAACATGGGTGGGATAATTGAAAAAATAAATGAAGAAAATAAAGAACAGGTCCCTGCCTGGTCCCTGCAGGCTCTATGTTGCTGTGGTGAGGAGACACTGATGGAGACAGTCCACGCCCGCGCACACCAGTGCGTCAGAGCCACAAATGCAGAAATGAATGTTCTGAAAGCTTTTGTAGTGGGCAGAGCAGAGAGGAGAGACTGGAGGGAGGAGTTTGTACGTTGCTTCAGAGTTCTGGAGATGCACCTCCAGAGTTCTGGGGAAAACATTCTGAAGCTAGATTTTTATACTCAGTTCAAAGACCACCCAGCTCTCACGAGTTAGAATACCTAAATGCATATTTGGTTATTCAAAGTGTCAGAAGTCCCTTCCACTATGCACAGAATTTCTACCACGGACCCACCCGTGGGATAACTCCTGGCAAAATTTAAGCAACGCACATACTCACGTGTATGTATCTGTGAAATAGGGCAATCGGGGTCGACAGACAGGAAATAACAAGTTAAATGAACTCAGAGAGGGTCTACCCGGGCTCGCCTGTGAGCCACCTCTGCTTGAGTGTGGAGGGCTCAGTGCCTCGGTGACTCTAGACAAACCCGCGAGCCCTGCCCTGAGCTGCTCAGCGCCGCAGTGCTGGTGTCCACAGACTGAGCTCTTTTGCAGATGTAGAGGTGGGCACTGCAGGCCGCTCCATGCCAGGGCACAGGGCTGAAAGTCCGCCCAATTATCTGAACATATCGCCCACTAAGAGCGGAGCTGGTGAAGAAGAGTGGGATGGGTCCATAGCAGCAGGGGCTGCATACAATCAAACCAAGCTTTACACAACAAATAGGCAATTAACATGCCAGAGCTTCCTCTGAGCTTCTGCCAGGGCCCTCCTGCTGGCTTCTCACCCAGTGGACAGACAGGGCCCTTGTGTCACTTCTGTGTGGCCGTTCTAAAGGGGCCACTCCTAGCCAGCTCTTACTGTGCTGGTCTTTGCTCCATTGCCTCAGGCGTGAAGTGCCAACAGGCGGACTTAAGAGGAACCAAGCATCCCGAGCACAGCAGTTTCATCTAGATCATTTTCTTACTAGGGAGATAGCACAGTAGAATAAGCACTTGCCTGGCAAGTGCAGGGTCCTGAGTTCAATCCCTGATACAGCAAAATAAAATAAATAGGCTTTTTCCCCAAATCTGAAAGTGGGATCATTTAAAGCTACCCTCTTTGTGTAGCACACACAGAGACAGCTAAACTCACATGTATTCATCTTATTTCTTCTTACAGTAACTAATAAAAATACCATTTCACTTGATTTGTCCAAATATGGATTATATCAGTTTATGAAGGAGTTCAACACAAATCCTGAAGGCCTGCAAGGCACAGAGCGCTTGGGTTGCTGGGAAGTGAAGTCCCTACACTGTGGTCCTCGCTTCTTCCATATGGCGTTGGTAGCAGAGACGGCACCCTCTGGACCTAGTGTACTCTCAGCACACAGTTGTATTGCAGTGTGTCATATACTTTTACAATTATTTAGTCATGCATGGTGTTTCAAGTGATAATTGTCCTGAGCTCTCTTAATCACCTGTAATCTAAATCTACTAAATTTTGCACATGGCTGGGACACAACACGGAACACCCGTAGTGTTCAGAGGACAGGCTTGCTTCTGCAGTTAGCAGACTCAGTCTGTGGTCTCCTGGCCAAGGCAGAAGCATGATGGCTAAGAGTCGAGAAAAGCTGTGCAGTTCAAGATGCGCAGGAGCAGCCTGGGAGCAGGACCAAGCGGAAGAGGTGGGAGACCCCATATAGGCCCCCAAATGTCACTCTACAACCCAACCCCTCATCCTCACCCTGTGTAGGTTTGACCCCATTGACAGATCTCAAGCCAGTAGAGTTGACAATCCACTTTGCTCTCACACCCCTAACTGGTTTGATCTCAACTTTCATAAACCTAACCAAACACCATGACTCACCCATACCAATGTTATTGTAATCACTTACTCTACATTGCTGCCTAAACTCAGCATTCACTAACACAGTAGCAGACACACAGGTCAAGGGAGGTAGCAGAAGATGCGGAAATGACCCTAGAGACGCCTCCGTGACCTTTGACAAAAGGGCTTAAAAACATACACTGGAGGAAAGATTTCTGCTTAATAAATGCTTCTGAAGAAGCTAGCTATCCGTCTGCAGATTGAATCTAGACCTGTATCTCTTACAATGTACTAAGCTAAAAGTTGATCAAAAATCTAAATAGCAAAACAGAGCAATCTGGTGGAAGATAAAACAGGCACAACTCTGGGAGACAGAAATAGGAAAGGACTTTTGGGACAGACCCTCAGCTGCACAAGCCTGGCGTGGAACGTCACAGATGGGTTCATGTCAAATTTGAAAAGTTCTGCAGAACAAAGAGAACAACCCAAAAAGAGAAGAAGCAACCTACAGAATGGAAAAGATCTATGAGCTATTGCTCTGATGGAAGGCTAACATGCAAATGTATAAAGAACTACAAAAGTTAGAGCTCCCCAAAACAAAAGGCCCAATTAAACAACAGGCTAATTTCCAGAAAAAGTACTCAAGGGTCTCCAAACTTTAGAGAGATGCAGAGTGGACTAGCACCGGGGGCCCGTCTTATGCCAGAACATGCTGTCTTCAAGCAATCAAGTGACAACAAAGAGGCTTCGCAGTGGGGAGCTTTAGTCTGTGAGTGTAGGTTTTAACTGTTCCTTGATCTTTGGGGCCAGATTCAGTGAGTTTTCTGTTCAGTGACAGCAAAGTCACTCACAGAAGAAGGAGGTAAAGGAAGAAAGAAATGCAGCAATGAAAGGCGGCATCCAGAAAAGTGTCCCAACTCTGCTCCCTCTGAGCAGAGGACACAAGAGGATGCCACAAAGCACTCGCGCACACCCACATGGGCGGTGGGCTCAACACCAGGGGCAGCACATTTCTGCTCCATGCGTCGGGCTTCAAGGCTGTGGACAGTGGTGCCCCAGGGGACAAGCTCAGCAATGGAAGGAGCCTGCAGAGCTCAGGGTAGGTCACCGAGGAGGGCAGCTGTTCCGTGTGGCTGGCTCAGGGCACCTCTCTGAGTGGTTTCCCAGAAAAGTTCATCTGAAACAAATAAACCTGAAGGGATGCTAGCAGTCCTGAGAGGCGGCATCGCTTTCCCTGGAAACACAGGACTGAACCCTGCCTGGAAACTAAGACCTGCTTCTTTTACCAACCATGTAAGCTTCTGCTGGCCTTTTCCTGAGCAAGAGAATTTGCTCCTGTGAACCAAGTATAGCCAGTGCACAAATTCTCTTTCTGTCTCTGTCTCTTTCTCCTCTCTCCGTTTCTCTGTCTCTCTCTGTTTCTCTCTGTTTCTCTCTCTTCTGTCTCTCGCTTCTGTCCCTCTCCGTGTCTGATATTTCTCCACAGTGTAAAAGATAAAATTCAAACCATCTTCAGTGTTCAGCCCGTGGATGCCCCGATAAGTTTCCAAATCAGCATTCAAATAGCAGCTCCGGCTATCCCCAGGCCCTTTGGCTCCCTCCTTCATCCACTGCTCCCTCCACGGCTCCGGTGACCTGGCTCTTTTTCGTTTTCTGCTTCCAACCATATTCCACTGGTGAACTGTAAATAGGATGAAGCGTGTAACCCAGAGTCCTCCATGGAGAAAATTAGATGCTGGGCTGACAGTTTCCTTTTTTTCTTTCATAGCCCAAGTAGAAGGTGAAAGTGGGCACCAAGCCTAATGCAGATGCTCAGGAAGATGGGGCTCATGAGTGCGAAAGCCACAGCACAGCAGCAAATGCTGGGTGGGCACACATTAGTCACCTGGGTGGCCACATGACTTCCTGCTGGGGGGAGGACTCCCTCCCATGTAGGAGTTCTCCAAAGCAATGATTAGCATATGCAGAGAAGGAAGGGGCTGGGCTGAGGCCGGTAGCCCCAGGTCCTGGGCCTGGACCGCCTCTGAATACGCAGGTCACGGATGCCAGCAGCATCCCCTCCTTCTTCAGCAGTCTTAGCTGTGTGTATTGGTCAGTGCTATGGTCTGAAAGCTTCTGCTCCCAATCCTAACCCCACACAGAAAGTGCAGCCCTCCAGGGGATGGCGAGCTGGAGAGTCCAGCTCCCCACAGACAGGTCGCCTCCTGGATTCTGCAGACCAAGGCTCCGGGCCCAGCTCCCCTAAGTGGTTCTAAGAAGCAGAAGGTAGAGCAAGGTCACCATGAGTAGCATTGCACATAATCAGAGCCTTCCAGACATGAGGGTGGGGACTTCCAACGAATGGACAGAGTCCAGTGAGGTCCGCCCAGACTCTTGGCCTCCGAAAGGAAGCAAATAGACCCGTCCACGCCTTAAGCATGGAGGGCTGTGCTGAGCCAGCCACTCAGCTGGATGTTCTCTGCAGCTGGACCAGCTCTAAGAAGCGTATGTTTCTCTAATAAACGTCTTTCTCCTGCTCAGCTCTGCGCAAGGCACACGGAGGCTGGATTTTCAGTGAGGCTGAGCCCACCGCTCTGTTCACAAGGGCAGCGGGTGCTGGGGCCTGTGGTGGAAACTAGACCAATTTGGCTAGTGCCCTGATCAGTGTCGCCTGGGGGGCTTCTTGTCCCCTCTACTATGTCATAGCCGCTGCCACAGTGGTGCCGTAAACCAGAAATCAAAATGTTTTCGTTTGTTGTCCTTTGATTCTTTTCATCTTTCATAACTACACAAAATGAATCTCTTTTATATGTAAGTCACTGAATTTGAGTGCTAACAGCAACATGAGTAGGTAAGAACTGAACATTTATGCTCTTCTCTCCTATTAATTTTGTTAATGTCATCTCAATGAATTTTTCATTACTGCAACATAACTTCCGACATGCCCGACATCCAGGAAGAGAAGTTCAAGGTCGCTCCTCGTGTGTGGGGGTTCCAGTCTGCATCACCTGGCTCCAAGGCAGTGAGGCACACGGAGGGGCACTGCAGAGGAAGCCCAGTCCATGCCAGGGCAGTGGGAAGTAGAGACATCAGGGGAGAAGAAGCGGAGACAGACGCCCCTCGGTCTGTGCCCTCAGGCACCTATGGCCTCCAACCAGGCTCCAGCTTTTGGCATCATGCTCGGTTATGAACCCATTGATGCACCAATCCACAGATGGGCATCAGAGCCCCAGGCTAGTCATCTCTGGAAGACGTCACCCATGAGCACATGAGGCTTTGGAGACTAGGGGTCACACCCAGACATGAGCCAGCGTGAGTGGGGGTCTCACCCAGACATGAGCCAGCGTGAGTGGGGGTCTCACCCAGACATGAGCCAGCGTGAATGGGGCTCTCACCCAGACATGAGCCAGCATGAGTGGGGGTCACACCCAGACATGAGCCAGAATGAGTGGGGGTCACACCCAGACATGAGCCAGCGTGAGTGGGGCTCTCACCCAGACATGAGCCAGAATATCAGCCAGGTAATGCAAATCCAACCATGTTCTTCAAGTCTCAGACAATACACGATGACATGGAACTTAAGCACAAGTTCTTGGCCTGTCCTTGGACTTCTTTATGTGTCCTGTCTGTTGCTGCTCTCAATCCTATAAAGCAAGTGCCCAAAATCAAATTGGATTTGCCAAATGTTTCTGCAAGAAAATAAACATACATTTTTCACTGATGCCTTCTGTAAGAACACATCTCCAACACCCTGTCTTGCTAATTGAAAGGGGTGCTGGCCTCTTCCTTACGCACAGGGAATTCATTATAGTTTGACACATTCTAATGTCCTCCAGCCATCTCAGCCCAGATGGACTTCTTAAGTGTTGCTAATCTTTTCAAACGTCTATGCTTTTAATTTTCATCCTGAATCATCATGGTCTATATTTTTTGCCTTTGCAGAAAGGTCAGCTATTGTACTATTGGCACAACGACTACTTTTCTGTGGTTTAAAACATCTTCAATTTTTCCAAGGATTTGGAAATGAAGAATTCACCTCAGAGTGATAGAATTTTACAAGATAAAGGCTTTTTCAACTCACTCCCACAGTAACTGTTAATAGGTTCTGAGTAAAGGTAGGATAAATCAGTGCGTAGTAAACTTTATGTCATTGTTATTCATTTCCCTTCCCAGGGAACGTTTCAATGTTTCCTGCTGGTTTCATGGGTGGGGAAGGCCAGTAACCGCTGGGGCTGGGGCTCTGCACGGGAGGCGCATTCCTGGTGTAGATAAGGGCATGAGAAATGGCGTGCAGCCTGCACTGGTGCCAGCAAAGTTTTGAGGGCTTTTCATACCTTGAATAAGTGCCCTTTGCCCACATTATGCGATAGGTGGTGTTGACCCTCCACTTTGCAGGCGAGGAGTGTGGGGCTTTGAAAGGGTCACGTGCCACACCATGGGTGCGGGCTGGTCACCGCCCAACTCACCGTACTCACCTGCAGGATTTGCACATCCGAGCAGTGCTCCTCCCACCCCACATGTGGATGGAAGTGGTGTGGGTAGGTTTTCATCTGTCATTTTCATTTCCTTCTCTTTTCCTTCATATTTTAATGTAGACACAAACTTCCATTGTTCTGTACATTCAGATATCTAATTGCAATTTTGGTGGGGCATTTGGGCATACTATCTCTTGATAATTTACACATGTTTATTGTATCCTGCCTACTTTCTATAGCCATGACTGTAAGATGGAAAGGAAAAGTTCAAAAGTGGATCCATCATTCAAAAAGCTTTCTGAAGCTAGCACCTCTATGATGCATGAGGTCTGCGGTTATCTCACTAGCTTGGGGAAACATTCTCTGGCCGCAGAATCAATCTGGAAAACTTCCACAGAAACCTAAGGGAGCCCCACCGACTCTCCCTGACTCCTGCTGCTTGGCGCCTGGAACAATAGGGCTTTGGGACTCCAAAGCCACTACAAGACCTCAAGTGTAAAGAGCCAGACCAGATGTGGAACTGAGCCTTACTCCCAGATCTTCCTCCTCCTAACTGTGGGTCCATAAGAGATTAAAAGTGTGATTCTGTAGTAAGCCATCCCATCATAAGAGCTAAATGAGGTGCTTCGCAAACTATAGGGGAGCAGCAAACCAACCTCGTCATTTTCTGAGTATGAAGACTGGCATATGCACACCACAAGCATGTTTATATGCATCGATCTCCATGCAGCCACTTTAGGACTAGGAAAACTGCACTACACGCATGTGGCTTGCACAGCCTGCTGCGTCACTTCCAGGCAGGGGTGCTCCTGTGTCATTTATGGGTCACTAGAGGAAGAGATCTGATGCAAGACCAAGATGGAACAGGAAGCCCAGAGATGGACACGAGGACATAAGGGCAAGGCTTCTGCTCCTCAGATGTGGAGCAGTGGCGTCTTCCTCCTTCGCCTCAATTCCATCTGAGCTGCTGGTTGGTGTTGCCCACCTAGGGTGGGCCTCCCCACTTCAGTGAGCCCAGCATCCAGGCACTGCCACACCCCACTACACCATCATGCTTGGTGTCTTGTCCACGTTGCCACTGCAAGGTCACAGCTCCCCACCCATAGATGGGTCACACATACATGCACACACACACACACGATTGTACATATGATTAGATGCACAAACATGTATGTGCATACATATGTTCACACACATACACATGCTTATACACATGTCTAGATACATGGGCAATGCACACATGCACACACACACATGCATGCTTAAACATGAACACACATATGCACACACACCTATACACATGAATCAATGCACACACGTGTGAGTGTGTACACACACATGTACACACACGCACATGATTATACATATTAGCTGCATGTGTGCACGTGCACACACATATGCACACTCATGCACACACATGCACATATGCACATGCCTATACACGTGATTAGATGCACATGCATGCACATTTACACATGCAATATATGCATACACATATACATGCCCCCACATTCATGTACACATATATAATCATTATATTTATTGCTAATCTACATAACGTAGGCCTATTTTTGACAGGTAACTTGCCATTGCTTGTCAAGCATGTAAATATCCCTGCTTCTCATGGCTTCACACAGATTTGAGTTCTAATCCCACTGTGTAATTCTAATCCAGTGCACAACTTTTTCCATCTGATAGGTTTCAGCTTACATCTCCCTCAGCAGCTGCTCCTTGAGAGCCTAGCACTCAGATGGAGCGACCTCGTGCGCCAAGTGCCTCCAGTGAGTCTGTGGAGAGTTAGTAACTTGAACTGCATTTCCACCCAGCCACCACTCATGGCCAAGTACTGAGGGAGACTGTGGCTGCGGGTTCCTGGCTGGGAGATAAGCCCGTGTGATTAGGAGTGACACCAGTCGGGGGCCCAGAGCTGGGCAGGCACAGCAGCATTTCCATGCAGGCACTGGCCCTGGACAGAGATCACAGCAGTCAGAAAGACTCCAGATGACAAGCGAGAACATACTAGAAGCTTAAGGACTGGGCCAGCCAGGGCAGGAGCTCAGATCAGCGGAGGGGAAGCTAAAGTCCCTTTCAAGTAGGTTGGCAGCCTGAGTTCCCCACACAAGCACAGCTATCGCATTAACACTGTGAACAGCCTGTCTCTTCTGTTTTCCCTGCTTCCTTTTCTCCATTTCCCCACCCAGGCGCTTCTCCTTCTGTGCTCTTCCTGACTCACAGCGCCTCTTGTACACGTTGGATCTCGTTTACTTTTCCTGCTCCTCACACTAGGGGGCCAAGATGCGCACAACACTAACTTCTCTTAGTTCATTGGAAAGATGGGTTTGCGCTAATACTGTTTGGACACTTAGACGCTGATATCGTGTGCTCATGACAGTGGATGAACCGCTGTCATGTTCCTGTCATCTTGATCTGACTTTTTTCTTTAAAATTAAATTTTCAAGATGCTATGAATAAACGCCACTAACCCTTCACGAACAAGCCACCTGCTCACTCTCATCTGGGAGTCACTGCTGTAAGCTGAATGCCACAGGAGGCTGTCCCCTGTGACGTGGAGCCAGTGCGAGACCCGTCCCTTCTGCTCTGGCCAACCCAGCCATGTCTGCCGTTATATTTGGTACCGCAGTTGGGATCTGCAGTTAGAAGAGGTAGAGAATCGTGAAGGCTTAATTGAAATTAGTAATGAACATGGAAGTCGCTTTAAATGATACCCTCCAAGACAGGCTTCCAGCCACTGGCTAGCTCACCACTGGGCTCTGGCAGCAACGCTGCATGTCCTTTCCACAGTTTGAGGTGTCACTCATGGCACCTTGGAAGCGGAGCACTGAGAGAATTCAGGCTCAGCTTCACTTTCTCAGGTTTGAGCAGCTTCAGGTAGAATGCTGGGTCTGCAGGCCTCCCAGTAAGTCTTCTGACCCTTGTGCAGGCTGAGACAGGAGGGAGATCAGAGCACGAAGCCTCCAACTGTGATCAGAATGGGACCCCCGTGCCTGCTGGATGTCAGAGCTGCAAGAAAATGTAAAATATCTAGGTGAAAATAGTGTCTTCTAATGATATGAAAGGGGCAGTTTTGTTATGAAGTAGACACCCCATTTTCACCCTTCCCAAATAAATCAAGTAACTGATGGATGAGTACCATTGAGAGAGTATGTAGGTCTATTTTTGAGGATGCTACTCATCTTTATAGGAGCCTGGATGATAAGAAACTAACTTAAAAGCAAGGAGAAATAATTGAATATAAGTGAAACAAAAGCCTCTCAGCCTTAACTGTTTATACGGCATTGACCTGCATGTCCTACAGGCCTATTAGTAAGTACTAACCAATGTGTATTTGTTTACTTACATTTCATTTGAGGATGTCATGCACTTTTATCCTCATAATAATTGTATACCTAGATAGATATTGCTGAAAATGCACCTAAAATAGAAAACATGTTAAAATACCTGGCAACGCGGAGCCAGTCAGCCCTTGGAGAAGCCATGGTTTTCTCCGCTGTCCACTCTCAACCAATCAGTAACAAGTAAATCCCTTCTTCATGCTGTGCCCAGCCCTGCATTGGCTCAGAGAGTGACCTTGAGGTGTAGAGGACAAGTTTCCAGGCCTCTTATGTGACCCTGAGAAGACCTAGGGTTTTCTTCTTGAAATCTGATTTCTCAGAGGCAAAGCCGGTGGTCGCTCTCAGCAAGGTTTCTGCAGTGATGCTCACTCACTAGTGTGTTCTTTGAGCGGTAAACATCCTACACATTCCCAGTGCCAGAGGCTCCCCTGCTCTGGAGACCTCAGGAAGCACTGGGGAGAGTTGTGGGGCAGAGGGAGGGAGCCAGGCCCTGGCCTCCTGATGGTGAGGGCTTTGTGTATCCTTAGGCACGCAGAGGAGGGTCCAGAGGCCCAGGGAGCATGGGGTGCTGCTTTTCAGAAGTGTTTATGCAGGGACAGGAGGCAAGCAAAGCAGGTTTCCTAGCAAAATTAGATTTTTGTGAAAACTGAAATTAGTCGAGAAAGGTTTATTTAGTTGTGTTAGGGTATTTTCTTAGCGTGCTCAAGACATTAAGATTGATGCTTAGCAAGAGAAATAAGGAAGGAAAGAAGGATGAAAGGATGGAAGGGAGAGAAGGCGGAAGGGAGGGAGAGATGGAGGAAGGAAGGAAGGAAGTCAGGGAGAGAGGAAGGGAGGCAGGGAGGGAGGAAGG
>PVKA01006683.1:0-82021 GCA_004027165.1 Ctenomys sociabilis | reverse complement strand
TGTATGGTGTATATATAGGGTACATAAATGTATATATGTATATGGTGTATGTGTATATGTGTATATATGATATACATATATATTATGAAATATATATATATATTATGAAATATATAATATATATATTGTGTATATATATATATATATATATATATATATATATATATATATATATATATATATAATCAGTATGAGTTATGCTACATCTGATTGGAATGCACCAGCCTATAACCTCTAGCATAGGAGCAGTCAGCTGGAAGTGGTGCACGTGCAGTGGGAGATGATTTGGGGAGCAGCAGCAGGGCCAATCATTCAAATACCCTCCCTGCAGCACATCTCAGCAGTGAATTTCCTCAGTGCTACAGTCCACCGCTCATGTAGTACAGATTTACTTCTCCATGACAGGGCAGAGCACAGCTCCTCCATACTCAATGTTGGGCTGAATCTTCTGAGAAGAAACTTAAAAAAGAGGGGCTTGTGATATGATACAGTACTCATTTTCCCCATCCTCTTGCCTTTCTAAATTCCCCCATGCCTTCTATTATCTCAAAAGGTCCGGATAGCTTATGTGCTATCAAGACCCATCCAATGCTTACTTCTTGGGGCTATGAACACTTAGTAACTATTGCTATATTATCCATTCATGAGTTCAGTCATGAAAGAGAGTAGCCAAAGGCATGCAAGAATACCCAACTGTCACATGTATTGCTTCTTGTCCCATAGCACAAAAATGTCTCCATCCCTTCTCACCCACAGCTATTCACCTCTGCCATAATGGTGACTCTTGCTTGCAGGACCCTAGATACACAAGTCTGAAATGCACTGATAGCAGATGACAACTGTGGTTGACTGGGAAGCCTTCTGTTTCCCTTGTCAATAGCAAGCCTCCTTTAGTGTCCCAGATTTCCAGTCTGAAAATGTAGAGTTGTAAGGACGGGAAGCACAAAATTTTCCAGAAAATCATTGAGAAATGTACTAAATAAGGCCATTCCTACCTGGACCCAGGATCTTACTGAGATTTCTAAGGAGCCTTCTAATTTAATGTATGCATTTTATCCAAAATGGTGGTACCCTATTCTTTCAAAATTTTACCTAAAATGCTGGTACCCCATTCTTTCAAAATTTTACCTCTGAAACTGTGTGCCTTCCAAAGGGTATTGGAGCATCTCATGATGACTACTATTTTTGCACGGTGTCTAGCTTCAGCCAGTTTATTATTACTAAGTCTTGCAATGCCTTCAGTCTATATTCTCATTCTTATCAGGAATAATAATTGAAATATGCTGGATTTTAACCTTAGTCAGCCTGCAAGCCAGGACAGGCACTAGGAAGAGATCCTAAAGAGGATACCAGTTATCCTCTGTGTTACAGAGGATAAACCCCTAATGAGTCTTCTAGAAAAAAGTTCATCTATTTCCTTCAAGCTCTAAGGATTCCAGAGGATCTGAAGAGCTACCCTGCCCAAAATTATCAACACAGATATTTCATCTTATGTCTCAGGATTACAGTTCTCCATCACACTGAATTTAGCAAAACAGACCATTTTCTGGTAATAAGCATGCAAATGTCTCTGAACACACTCAGTCGATCTGTCTTCATTTTGCTCTGCAGCTGTTGTTGCTCTCCTGTTAGGAGGATCAAGGACACTTCACTTTCTAAGCTACCAAAGAGACTGTGTATTTCCCAGTTAGCTGAACAGCTTTCACTTTCTCACTCTCCCTCTGAAGGAAGGCAGCAAAACTAAATCCTAACAAGCCAGTTCTGCAATTTTCATAAGCCTTGTTCTCCAATAACCCTCCATTGTTCAAATCACCACAACTGCTACAGTATTCCCTTGACTGAATTGGTTTCCCAAGTTACCACTGGTGAAGTATGTAATGACTGAACCTCTAAGTTGTGCCAGGGATGTTCTGCTCAGGATGGTGTCTTCTTTGCTGACTGAGTGCTTGATGAGCTGTTCCAGTTCCTCCCTCTGCCACTTGTTACTAGACTACTCTCATTACCACTTGTATTCTCTGAAATCCACTGAGAAGCACAAAGCAATATGAGACTATGCATGTAAGAAATTTATTTGGAAAGGGATCAAGAGAAAGTAGACAGAACTTTGAAAATGTGATTATCTTGGAAAGAATAAGAATGTAATGATAAGATAGGAAGAATCAGTTAGCAACACGGTTCTGAGAAAGACTGAGCCACACTGAAGAAGCATCTGTGATCGAGAAATGCAATGAAGAGCCCACCGTCTTGCAATATTGGGCCTGCATTCAGACACTCACTATGCTTGCTTGTTGGCTGAGGGCACTCTATGAGTGTGGAACTAGAGCAAAGGTAGGATCAGACACTTGGAGGTTATAGATCAAGCACTTTGTCAGCCGGGCTATTTGTAACTGGAGATCTAAGCAGTAAATTTTCATGACTGTCACATTTGAAATGTACAACATGTAAGATTCCTGGTATAAAATAGATATCCAGGGGCTGGGAAGATAACTAACCCTCTAAGCTCTTGCCTGGTAAGCACAAGGAGCCAGGTTCAATCACCGGTACCGCATTCTGTGTTGACCCCAGAACCCATGGCACACTGAGCCAGCCACCAAAACGGGATGTACTGGCACATGACGGTGATCCCAGCACTAGAGAGGCTCAGACAGGAGGATTACTACAAGTTTGAACTGCATAGTAAGACCGTGTCCCAAATAAATAAATAAATACTTTTTTAAAAAAAGTAGATAACCAAGTCTTTTAAATGAAACCCTTCAGACAGGACTTTAGGTCAGTAGATTCTTAAAACACAATCTCATATCTCTCCTGAAGAATAAATTATCTCTGGTTGTTTTTCTCTCTCTCTCCCAAACATATTTTATCATGATTATGTTTTGAATTATGGAAGCAAACAAGTGAATAGCACAATATGTTATAAGAAGCAATGGCTCCATGGAATAAAATGTTAATTGGTTGTATTCATTTTATACTAATGGTAGATGCCTACAAGAGCCACAGTCGGAATTTCTTAGGATGGTTTTCCATAAACCCACAAGTGTTGCTCTCTAAGCATTAATGTGCTGTTGCTACAAAACTGAATAGAATTGAAATTGTGGTTTAATTTGATTAGCTCTGTTATGAATTTTTACTACAGCCCTAATTCCTTTCTATCTCAGTAGCAGCTTATACCAAAATTAAAAGGCATATGAGGCACTATTTATAACAGCTGTTGTTTTTCCTACTAACGCATTTTCAATGTCTTTCTTTTCTAAATTGACAACTTTCACTACAGCTCAGGTTGCTGGGGATCTGAATATAAAAGGCATTCTGGCAGCTCTTGGCATCCTGGTTCTGTGAGTCTGTGGTGAGTCTGAGGGAGAGCCTTTGGCTTCTTCCCATGCACACTCTGCACTATCTAGAGCCTCAAGCCCCAAGACATCTGAGCCAGAGACCTGCCTGAGACACCCAGACAGCCCTCCCTGGCAACTCTCCGGAGCCCCTGCCCACAAGCCCGTCACAGGAGTGAGAACTTCTGTAACTCTCCCGGCACTTGATCCACCCCTGCCCGGCCTGGTAGTGTGAGGGAGAGCTTCCGCACCCCCTAGTGCCCCTGGACCAGGAATCTAACAGAGGGGAACCACAGGTTCACAGTTGTGCCAGAAGAGCTGCAACAAAAAGGAACTGAACACAACAGCTAGATCCAGGCCAGACATAACTGGATAATCTCAAGCTTAATAGACTGGCACCCAAATCTCATTATTAGCTAAAGTTATAACTGCACCAAAGGTCTACACCAAAGGTCAGAAATCAGTGCTACACAAAATGACAAAGACAAGGAGAAAAATGCAATCTCAGGCCTTGAGTCCACCAAGAAGTGCAGAGGACACTAGCTCAGCTGAAGTGAATAAATTAATAGAGATGGAAACAAAGGAACAACAGCAGAAAGGTATGGAGGAACTCAGACCAGAATTAACGCCAGAAATAAAAAAGAAATATTTGAATACATAGCATCGGAAGTAAAGAATCAAATCCAGAAACATATGGGGGAAACCCAATGCCCACCCAGAACAAGTACGGAGAACACTATTCCAGCTGAAATGTAGGAATTAACAATGTCAGAAGCAAAGAGACAACAGCAGAAAGGTAAAGAGGAACTCAAAGCAGAAATAATCTCTGAAATAAAACAAGAATTCTTTGAAATCATAGCATCTGAAGTAGAGAATCAATTCAGGAAATATATAGAGGAAACCCAATTTGGAAGAAACTCTGCAGTAAAATAATTAATAGGTACCTCTAAAGAAGACATTGATTTAAAAAATAGAAGAGATCAGAAATATGACGGACTCTTGGAATGAGCAATACAGAAAAGAAATAGAATGCAAGAAGCAGAGTCAAAGAGATATAGGAGAACTAAAAATCTCAATCACGAGTCTACAATATCATCTGAGTGAAAGCAAAGACAAAGTTTCAGATCTTGAGAATGCTGGTACAGCTAGTGAAAAGGTGAGAAAAGATCTCTTAAAAACAATAAGAATGCAGAAAAAAATAATCCATCACCTGCAAGATGACACCAAAATGAACACTGTGAGATTAATTGGCATAAATGACAATGAAGGAGTCAATACAAATGTTGTAAAAAGAATACGGGAAGAAGTAATCACAGAAAACTTCCCGAATATGAGGAACCAATCCAACATTCAGGTCACTGAAGCATACAGAATACCAAATACTTTCAACCCAAGTAAAAACACACCAAGACATGTAATAGTCAAGATCTCAGACATATAATAAAAGAGTAATGTACTGAAAGCTGCTGGAGAGAAGAAGCAGATCACATTCAAAGGAAAACCTATCAGAATTATAGACGACTTCTCTACACAAACAATGAAGGCAAGGAGAGCATGGAGCAGAGTTCTTCAAGTCCTACACGAAAACAAATTCCAGCTCAGACTATTATACCCTGAAAAACTCTCTTTCAAGTTTGATGGAGAAGTAAAATACTTCCACAACAAAGAACAACTAAAGTATTTCATGATGACAAAGCCATCCCTTCACAGGATGCTGAAAGATGTTCTAGAGAGGGACCACAATGACCAGAACTCCATGAATGAGAACAGAAGGAACCCACTAAACAAGACAGACAATTAAACACAAGATACAAAGGATAAACAACAGCAAGTAAATACCTTGTCAAACATAAATCAACACATTTCAATTATAATTAATATAAATGAACTCAATTCACCAATTAGGAGAAATAGACTGGCACAGTGGATTAGGAAACAAAATCCAGCAATATGCTGTATACAAGAAACACACTTAACTCAAAAAGACATTCATAGGTTCAAAGTCAAAAGATGGAAAAAAATACTACAAGCCCCAGCACCTCAGAAGAAAGCAGGAGTAGCAATTCTGCTCTCAGACATCTCAACTTCAAACCAAGAATGGTCAAACAACACAAAGAAGGCCACTATATATCGGTCTGGGGAAAAATTCAAGAGGAAGAGGTAACACTCATAAATATCTATGCACCAAACACAGGAGCACACAACTATGTAAGACAAATATTAATGGACATGAAAAACCTAATACCTAAGACCACAATCTTAACAGGAGACCTTAACACTCACTTATCCAAAAAGATAGATCAACCAGACAAAAAATTAGCAAGGAAGTAGCAGAACTGAACCAGAGCTTGGAACAAATGGACCTGGTGGACACATATAGAGTGTTCCACCCAACCACAGCTGAATACACATTTTTCTCAGCTGCACATGGGTCATTTTCCAAAATAGACCACATACTAGTCCAGAGGTCATGCCTAAGTATATGCAAGAAAACAGAAATTATCTCATGCATATTATCTAACCACAGTGGAATGAAACTGGAAATAAATGACAAAAGAAACCCGCTAAATTCATGGAAATTAAATAACACTCCACTCAGCAATCAATGGGTTGCAGAAGAAATTCAACAAGAAATTGAACAATATCTACAATTCAATGAAAATTCAAGCACAACTTACCAGAATCTATGGGATGTAATGAAAGCAGTGCTTAGAGGGAAAATCATAGCTATGAACTCGCACATTAGGAAAACAGAATGGGAACAAATAAACACCCTAATGTTCCACCTCTGACATTTAGAAAAAGAAGAGCAAACGAAACCCAGAGCACAAGGATGGGAAGAAATCATAAAGATTAGAGCAGAAATTAATTCAATTGACATGAAAACAATTCAAAGAATCCACAAATCAAAAAAGTTGGTTTTTTGAAAGACTAAATAAAGTTGATAAGACTCTAGCCAACCTCATCAAAAAGACTAAAGAAAAAATTCAAATACAAGCAATAAGGAATGAAAAGGGTGAAATCGTCACAGACCCAGTGGAAACTCACAACATTATCAATAGTTACTTCAGGAATCTTTATGCTTACAGAATAGAAGACACAGAAGAAATGGACAGATTCCTTGAAAGGCACAAATTACCAAAACTGAACCAAGAAGATATAACAACTCTCAATAAGCCAATAACAGCTAATGAAATAAGAAACATAATAAAAAGCCTACCAACAAAGAAAAGTCAAGGTCCTGATGGATTCACACATGAATTCTACAAGAAATTTATCAAAGATATAATCCCTACACTCCTCAAACTTTTCAATGAAATTGAAAAGGAAGCATTCCTCCCAAAATTCTTTTCCGGAGGCAAGTATTATACTGATTCTAAAACCAGGGAAAGACACAACCAAAAAAGAGAACTACAGGCCAATTGCCCTCATGAACATAGATGCCAAAATCCTCAATGAAATCCTAGCAAACAGAATACAGGAAATCATCAAGAAGATCATACACCATGACCAGGTAGGATTCATCCCAGGGATGCAAGGATGGCTCAGTATTCAAAAATCTATAAATGTAATGCACTATATTAATAGACTGAAATCTAAAAACCACATGATCCTCTCAATTTAAGCAGAAAAAGCTTTTGACAATGTCCAACACTCATTCATGTTGAAAGTTCTACAGAAAATTGGAATAGATGGACTCTACCTCAACTTGACAAAAGTTGCCATCTATGACAACCCAAAATTAATATAATTCTAAATGGTGAAAAACTGAAATCTTTTACTCTTAGATCATGTACAAGACAAGGATGTTCTCCACCACCCCTCCTATTCAATATAGTTTTGGAATCATTAGCAACAGCCATTAGAAAAGAGGGAGAACTGAAAGGAATAAGAATCGGTAAAGAAGTTGAATTATCACTATTTGCAGATGACATGATACTTTACTTGGAAGATCCAAAAAATTCTACCAAGAAGCTACTAGAATTGATAGGGAAATTCAGTAGCATAGCAGGAAACAAAGTCAATACTTAAAAGTCATAGCATTCCTCTACACAGATAACAAACACACTGAAACGGAAACTATAGAAACAATACCTTTTATAATAGCACTGTGGAAAATGATACCTTGGAATTCACTTAACCAAGGAAGTCAAAGACCTTTTCACGGAAAATTACAACACTCTAAGAAAAGAGATTATAGAGGATTTCAGAAAATGGAAAGATATTCCCTGTTCCTGGATAGGAAGAACCAACATTGTGAAGATGGCCATACTCCCAAAATTGTTGTACAGATTTAATGCAATTCCTATCAAACTGCCACCAACATACTTTCAGACCTAGAGAAATCATTCCTAAAATTTATTTGGAAACACAAAAGACCTAGAATAGCAAAGGCAATCCTGGCCAACAAAGACAAGGCAGAAGGCATCACAATTCCTGACTTGAAATTACACTACAAAGCCACTGTGATAAAATCAACATGGTATTGGCAAAGAAATAGACCTGAGGATCAACGGAATAGATTAGAAGATGCAGAGGCCTCTGCAAACACACTCAGCCACCTGATCTTCGACAAGGAGCCAAACAAGCTTACTGAAAGAAAGATAGCCTCTTTAACAAATGGTTCTGGAAAAACTGGCTTTGTACATGCCCAAAACTAAAACTTGACCCAGCTCTATCACCATGCACTAAGCTAATGTTAAAATGGATTAAAGATCTAAACATTAAAACAAAACACTCAATCTCCTGGAAGAGAAAGTAGGAGGAACTCTTGAAGACATAGGGTTAGGCAAAGAGTTCATGAATAAACACGTATTCACACAAGAAACACTTGAAAGAATCAACAACTGGGATCAACTCTTCTTGAGGGTTTCTGTACTTCAAAAGAAATTGTCAACAAAGTGAGAAAGCAACCCACAAATTTTGAAAAAATCCTAACTAATAAGCAATCAGACAATGGTCTGCTGTCTAGAATATATAAAGAACTAAGATATAACAAGGCCCTCAAATTTAAAGACGCAATCCAGAAATGGGCATCTGAGATGAATACATACTTCTGAGAGGACGAAATTAAAGAAGTGAATAAGTATATGAAAAAATGCTCCACATCGCTAGCCATCCATGAAATGCAAATAAAAACAACACTGAGATACCATCTTACTCCAGAAAGAATGGCTATCATAAGGAAATCAACCAACAACAAATGTTGGAAAGGATGTGGGGAAAAGGGAACACTTCTCCCCTGCTGGTGGGAATATGCACTGGTGCAACCCTTATGGAAATCAGTGTGAAGACTCCTTAAGAAAGTAGGACTGTAAATCCCATTCAAGCTGGCTATCCCCCTCCTGGAAATTTTCCCAGAGGAACTGAAAACATCATATCAGAGTGACATATGTGTACCTATGGTTATAGCAGCACAATGTGTGACAGCAAAATCTGGAAACAACCAAGATGTCCATTACATGAGGAATGGTTGAAAAAGTTGTGGTATTTCTATTTCTATATATCGAGTATTACTTAGCTATAAAGAATGATAAACTTGAAGCATTTATATTGAACTGGATGGCACTTGAACATTTTCTCATAAGTGAAATAAACCAGGCATACATGTGCAAATATCATATAGTCTCCCTAGTATAAGGAATCCAAAGAAAAAATACAAATAGAAATGTAAAACAACTAAAAACAATTGAGTCAGATAAGGCAAACTGAACGGCATATGCTGCAGGGTACTAATCAGCTTTTCTTCTGGATGGTTAACAACCTAAGTTCACAGATCAAAAATTGGAGAAATAGAAGAGCCACAAGGTCAGCCAACATTTTGGCCTTAGCCATTCAAGGTCATTGAAGACTCAGGACATAGGAGAAGCTGTACAATAACATTATGAAACTCAGCTGTGCCCCAAATTTTCTGATCAAGGAGATTATGAGCCACAGAGAAAAGTGATCGATGATCTGTAGAGTGCCTGGGGAGAGTTGCATGTGGAGAAAACTTTCAGTCTCTCTCGGAGAGCAAACTGGTCAAGCAATGGCCATGACTCATCCACATGGCTGACACAGACAAAGGATCTGCGGAGTGATACAGGATTACAAGATAAACCCTGAAGGGACTTGACTGACATCATCAGATATAAAAGCTACATCTTTTGTTATATAGTTCTTGCTTTATCTTGGTCTTAACCATCCAGCAGAAAAGTATAAAAATGAGGTAGATAACATGAGGCCATAATAATAATAAGTTGAGCTGTAAATGGCTATAGACAACTTCTTCAGATAACTCACTATTATTGTGGAATGTTGGACTGTGTTGGATTGTGTCACTGAGTTTAGGCACCTATAATGGTTTAGTGACAATGGAGTGCCCATCTTTGACAGGCCTAGACAAAAAAAGTGGGATACAAAGGAAGAACCATCATGTGTTTATATAAACAGTACAGTTAGGATAAATATGCATTGCTTCTGCATAATTATATGAGAGGCAAGATTTGCACTGATAATGGTTGGACACGATAGTATGTCACCTTCTAGTACTATGGACAACCCCTAGGAAGATACCAAGGTAGAAAGTATTAATTATTGAAACTGTGCTACAATTCAGCTTTAAAAAAAAAAAAAGACAAGTATACAGCTACATTCTCTTATTCATTGATTAGAGACATCTGCTATAATAGTGTCTCTAGGTAGAATATCTTGTACGATAACAAATCATTACAAAAACAATTTGCAATGTATTAATAAAAAAGAGACATCTAAAAAAAGGGTTAATGGGGTAATTATCATACTCTACTACCTCTGGGAAGAGGTTATATTCTTCATAGACACTTGTATGTACAGATAGTAAATGCTTAGTATTTATTTTCTGCTTATTTTTAAATTAACTCATGTTATGGGAAGCAGGGCTCTTTAGGATTTTGTTTGTTAGAGATCTTGCAAGCATAACCATCCTTTGTGACCTTCAATGTTCACTTCCTCAGAATCGAACACTCTACTGCATGTAAGATCCAGTGATCAGAAATATCAAGACACTGCATCTTTTAAAGATTAGCCTTAGAGCAGTCACTTTTGGTGCTACACAGAACCCTTTGTCCAATCTGCAATGCCATATTGTCCCTTAATGTTTCTCAAGGTTCCTTTGTATAAAGAAATTCCCTTAAGCAATGCAACCAGAATGCCCACATGTAGTGTCACCTTCCTTCCTACCCCCATGAGACACGTGCACACAATGGCTAAGAGAAGTAGCAATTCAAAGAATCAGCCCTGCCCATCCCCTTTTCCTCAAGAGAAGATAAAAGCTCTGAGAAAACTAGTCTTCCAGTAATTCCATCAAGAAATCACTTACCCATCTCAGACTACATGCAGGGAACCCAACCTAACAACATATAGTAATGTAATTCTAATAGTCCATGACATTTACACCAGAACCAGACTTGCTTTTGAACAACATTGTAAATTGGCAATGGCGTCCTAGATGAAAAGTTTGACTACAGAAAATTGAATGGAAAATAGGCAAACTGCTGCAAGGAAATTGACCAACATGATGCAGCCAATAAATCACTGAATCTGAAACCTGGAACAAACAAAAATATACTACTTTATATATGTTCTACTTGTTAAGGGAAAATTTGAATAGACCCATCTTGCCTGGTTTAAAATCTCCAGCACCAGAGTGAGGTTTATGTGGGAAGATACCAGTGAGGGGGAAAGGAGGACACCAGTGACATAAAGGACTTGATTGCCTACATTAATGCAGCACTAAAAGTGGAAAAACGTTTTCTTATGATATAAAGAGAAAAAACAGTCAACTTGTGAAACTTCTAACTTATCAAAGGATGTAAGAGGCACAGCAATAGGTAAGACATAAAGTCGTTTGAAACCAGAAGAAAATTGTTCAGAACGTAAAACGTGATTACCAGTTCTAAAGCTGAACTGAGCCATCTTCTGTCCAACCCAAGAAGTGGATTAATCATGTTTTCCAAACTGTTTGTGCTTTTAACATCATGGAGCATTGTTGTCCGGAGAAGACCTCCCCTCCCAGGGCTGGCCCCTTCCTACGTTCTATAACCCACTCACTTGTTACCATGTCTTTCTTTTGATAGGTTCCGCCCTGAATACAAACTGCTGAATTATCATGGTCCTGATTCAGCATGCCTGAATCCTAAGAACAACATCTTGTCTTCCCAATGACTGCTTGCTCCTTTTTCTCCACCCCAGTTCTGAATAAAAATTCCTTTTCCTTTCCCCATTCACAAGGGAGCTACAATCAGCTCCTTACGTGTCACTGAACATGCCGCTGAAACTCAGCCCCTAACAGAAGTTCATAAAATCTCAGCCTTCCTGTTTCAGGTCAGAAGCTCCCCTATCTTCCTCAGATCCTCTCCATGTTCCTTAAGGTCCCCTCTTTTTACTTCTGCTTCTCTGCCATGCCAAAAAACCTAACACTTTTGCAATCTAACCGAGCCAAAACTCACACAGCTCGGGTCCCCATCTTTCTCAGGTTATCACACTCTGAGACATTATCCACATAACCAAATCACCCTAGGACCAGGGGCTAGACAGCTAGGGACAGTTTGTAAGCTATTCCTTGTTCCCATTTGAGCCCTCTCCAGAATGACCTTTAATATCCACATTATTCCAACTTTCTGTTCTTGATGATGCATATCTTGCAAGAACATAGAAGCATTCTTTCCAGATCATGTATTTTCCTTCAGATCTCTTTCCAGAATCACCTTTAAATCTGTATTTCTAAGAACAGTCCCTTCACAACAGTCACAGTTTTGATTTTTTTTTTGTTGTTGTTGTTACTATCCATCTCTGAACTGTTCTAGTCTCTTACCTGTCATCCAGTTCTGAAGACTTTCAGAGGTCTTTGTTCCAGTGGGACTCTTCTCAGTACCCAAATTTGTATTAGTTAGCTAAGGGCTCCCTAACAAAATAAAGTGATTATATGGGTTAATAGCAAAATTCATTCTCTCACAGTTCTGGAGACTGAAATTCAATGGCCAATGTGCCAATAGATTGTGTTTCTGTGGATAACTCTCTTCCTGGCTTGCAGAAGTGGGGGTGGAGGGAAAACAGGGGAGAGATAGAGAAAGAGAGGAGAAAGAGAGAATCTTGTCTCACTAATCCTGTCAGATCAGGTGCCACACTCATTACCTGGTTTAGCTTAATCACCTCCATGGAAGCCCTAACTCCAAATTCACTTACAGTGGACACTGTGCCTCCAACACACGCATTCTGGAGTGCCATGAACATTGATTTCATATCAGTTCGCAGTAGATAACAGGAAGGAGGGAGTCAGATCTTTTTCAAATTGGTTGAGGGCCAAAGATTGAAGAAGGAAAGGGGATGGAAAAAGAATTAGGACATGTTGTGTCCACTCAAAGAAGAGAAACATTCTGTACTACAAAAAGTTGCTAATAAAAAGTGAAAATTTTAAAAAGAAAAAATATCCAGATAAATATGAAAGTGAAAACATGACAAAGATCATTTATCTTCAAAGTAATATAAATTGAAATATAGTATATGTGTGTGTGTAAATATATATATATATATATATATATATATATATATATATATATTCCTAAACTACTAAATGAAAAAGGGCATATAATAGATATTAACAGTTATATACAAACTAGACTTTTTTGAGACAAGGTTTTTCTGTACTTGCCTTGAATTCATGATCCTCCTGCCTCAGCCTCATGAATGCCAATAATATAAGCATTTGCCACCATGCTCACCTTGAAATCAGAATTCTTATATTCCAGAATCTTTCAATAGCAGTATTAATTTTTATAAATACCTTGAAAAATCATTTTTTATTATTATTTTTAGTACTTCATTGTTTAACTTTAATTTGTATTTTGCTAATGATATATGAGAGAAAATACATTTGCAGGTGTTTATTTAATATCTACACATATTTGATGAAACTCTGTTTCAAAATAATCATTTATTATTAAAGTGTACATATTCTGACCTATAAATTCCACAGTGATGCTGCAATGTTTCTAGCAACAGTGGTAAACACTAGCCTTTGTTGGAAACAACCCAAATGCCCACTGATATAATAATACATAAATAATGTAAGGTTTTGGTTGTATAATTGCAACATGCCATACAGCAATGAAAACAATAAAAATACTCACTTTTAGATTGAGTTCCCAGAAACAGGCCAGAAGATAAGGATTTAAATCCGATGGATTTATTTGGAAGGTAACTCCAAGAAATATCACCAGAGGAGTGGGAAAATGAGAAAGGATAGAGAATGCAGTCGATAAAGGGTACATTAGAAAGTCAGACACTGTGATAAGTGGGGCTTGAAGCCGAGAAGAATCAGTATAAACTGTGTATCTGGAGTGTTGTCCTGCCCAAGGAGCGAGGGAGACAGAGTACTTGCATGTGAACAGGTGTCAGGCATGGGGTCTGCTAGAGAGCAACTGACAGCTCTTTATTTCTGACTTTCAGGTGCCAAAGGTGAGGTTCTAGCACCCAATGCAAGCTCTGGAGCAGGCAGAAATTGGCCTGTTTCTTTGCAGTGATAGACTTGAGAAAATATAGGTAGACTGAATTACAGACTTTTGCATGGATACCAAGATAGATGAATCTTACAGATATTGTGCTAAAAAAAAGTATGAAACAAGAATATATAATGGATGTGTCTATTTGTATAAAAATTCAAAATCAGGCAAAAAACAGGTGTTAGCAGTCATGGTATTGATTTCATTTGTAGAAGACTTGAAAGGGCAGAGAGACCGATAGATGCTGTTAATATTCTAGATTTTTACTTGGGTAATGGTTGCCCAGGTGTATTTGCATTATGTTATTTGATTCATTAAGCCATGTACTATCATCTATACATCTTGGGGTTTTTTTGTTTTGTTTTGTTTTGTTTTGTTTTGCAGAACTAGGAACCAGGGATTGAACTCAGGCCCTTGCACTTGCCAGGAAGGTACTTATTCCACTGAACCATCTCTCTGGCCCCCATCTGTACATCTTTATATGTGTATGCAATTCCACTCCAAGAGTTTTTTATTGTTAGCTCTATCATTTTGTTGGTTGGTTGGATGGTAAGTTGGTAGGTTGATTTCTTTTGTTTCTTTTATTATAATATTGTTGATTAAACCCTAGGACACTAAGCTACATTCCTAGCCATTTTTTATATAATTTTGAGATAGGCTCTCATCTAAGATGCTCCAGCTGTTCTCAAACTTGTAATCTACCTGCCTTAATTTCTTAAGTAGCTATAATTATAGACATGCACCACTATACTCTGAAGATTACTTCTAAGTGGAGGAGCTATAGGGAAATAGTATTTTTATTTATTTATGGTTTTGTGTTTGTGTGTGTGTGTGTGCATGTGTGTGCATGCACGTGTATGCGTGCACTCTCATGAGCACATGTGCATACATGCAGGGTCTCACTACATAGCTTGGACTTGTAGTAATCCTCCTCATTTCTGCCTCCTTCTTGCTGGGTTTACAGGCATGCATCACCACACTTGGACTCCATTGCCAGCTCAGCATGCCTGGGAACAGGGTGGTGCGGCATGTAGTGCCAGGGATTGAACCCTAGCCCCTGTGATTACCTAAGCAAGCGCTTAGTCCATTGAGCTGTACAGCTGGCCCTGGGAAATAGTATTTTAAGGTGGACTATAAATATAGCTGTTCCATGGTAAAGCTAGATATTTTTATCTTGAAACAATGTTTAGAAATGGGCCTCCCACACACAAAACCAATGCCTCTAGCTCAGTCAGTATATTAGCTCTTCATTGCTGGGACAAAATACCTAATATTAGGGTTCTGGTCTAGTATCCCCTAAAGACCTCATACGCATAGTAGTGGGGCTTTTAGAAGGGGATTGGACTGCGTGAACACTATAGCTGACTTGTTTTGAGAAGGTACAGCTTGGATAGAGATTAGTGCCTGTGGGTGCCTTAGGAAGGTATATCTTGTTCCATGGCTCATCTTCCACTCCCAGATTTCTGACTGCTGTGGTGTGAGCAGCTTTTCCTCTACATAGGCCCTTGCAGCACAAGACTTCTGTCAACCAAAATACCCCCCTCCTCCTTAAGATGTGGGTGCCAGGTATTGTGTTCTAGCATCTAGCAAAGTGACTAAGATATCTAACATGTACACAAGTTAAAGGAAAATAGGCTTATTTTGGCTTATGAATTCACAGATATCAACCCATGGTGAGTCAGCTAGATCCAAAGCATAGCATCATGGGAGAAAACACAGTGGCTAGAAAACAAAGAGAACAATAAAATGCTAGATAAGACAGGGCTAAAGGCCAGGTACAGTCCCCAAGGCCATGCCCCATATCCACCCAGATATAGCCAAGTACTGAATCGCCTAGGGATCTCTCAAGCCAATCCAGCTGACAACCAAGATTAGCCATTAGATTAAGTTCACTTCTTTTCTTTGTTCATGAGAGCTATATTTGGGGGACAGAATACGGCATTCTATTCCCATCAGGCTCCAAAGCTCAAAATATATTTTACACTCTATGTCCATAGAAACTCCTCCATGGTAAACATGAATGAGAAATCTAGAGGCCTCTCTTTGCATTTACAGCACTTTCTTCCCCTGTGCCTCCTCATCCACTACCCACCCAGGTTTTCTCCATGTCTGCACTAACACTTTGCTTCCTGGCTGCTGTGCTAGTCCTGTTTGGCTGGAAGATTGGAAGCAACAACTCCCAGCCTTGTCCAATGCAGAGATGGGTAAAGTAGCAAGAAATGTGAAAAGAGCTCTTGAAAACTGAAGCTTTAGGAGTCAATCAGAATGCAAGAGAGGCTCAGAAGAAGTATAATAAAAAAAAATACCTTCAAGATCAGAGGCATCTACTCTAATACTATTTGTGCATGGAGTATCATGTATGCACCTTGTGCAACAGAAGGCCAATACGAAAACAATGTGCAATGTATAAATTGTTGAATCCGTCCTAGTGATTTGATTTGGAACTGTTGCATTGCTACTTGTTCTTCAAAAAAAAAAAAAAAAAAAAACCTTCAAGCTGAATCAGGAAGATAAACAAAAAATATTTTTCTTTTCTTTTCCCAAAAATGAGATAATTAAAGTTCATATGCGAATAATAGTTTATTTATCTAGATGTCTAAGTTTCTTCCAAAAATAATACTTCTTTTCTGGTCTCTGTCTTAGACTTTTTCTCTACTTTGCCCAGTTAGGCAAAACTAGCTAGCAGGAGGATAGAGTTACAAAGATCACAACACAGACCTGAACTTCAGTCCCCCATGTGATGATTGCCACATAAAGTGTGTTCATGTTATGCTAAATGACTTCAGACAGTCAAAACTCTTGACTGTTTCTTTTCACTTTTCTCCAACAGAGAATGTATTTGGGCACTCCATTAGTGCTCTTTTATGGTTTAGGTTAGAAGAAAACCACTTATAAAGAGATAGTAATATGGATTGGGGCTTTTGACATTTTGGAACTCTGCCCTGGAATATAATATAATGTGGAAGAAGAAGAGGATTTCAAGTATTACAAAATAAAACAGCTGCAAGAATTTTACTTATTCTAACATTTTAATGTCTTTGTAGTTGTGTCCTTGAAAATTCCCAAAATAAAATATAAGTGGCTACTACACCCTTCCTGAAGTGAGTTCTTTTGTCACTAACTTTGTTCTGCTTTCTTATCTTTAAAATCGAAATAGGTTCACGTGAAAAACATTTCTTGTACAATGGCCCCTCCTCTCGTGGTTCCAGGTAAACACAGAAGTAGGAACGCTGTCTGTTACTTCACTGCTGTTTCCTTAACGACTAGAACAGTGGTTAGGTGCAAGTGATGTGAAATATTTGTCTAAAGTAATATAAATTTTAAATTTTAAAATGATTACTAAATCATAACCTTCTATTTATCTGTACTGTCTTTCTGTAATCCAAATGTAGAACAATTCCCCCGAAGGGAATGGTGACTTCTCAGAACTGAAAGAGATAGGATTATGTTCCATTCCTTCAGTTTACTTCACCAGAGAGTTACTAGTGACCAAAGCAGGCTCATAACTCTTGCATATTCCCCCAACTATTGCAGTAGGAGCCAGGACTACAACAATCTCAAACTCACTCGGACTGAAGTGCCTGCTTATGCACAGTGGCAGGGCTCGATCCCTGGCGTGCCAACCAGCCCCGCCCATGGGGCACACTGAGATGGCGATTGAGATTGAGCATGGTGGCACGTGCCTGTAATCCAAGTGCTTGGGAGGCTGAAAACAGGAGAATCGTTTTGAGACTGATCTACATAGTGAGACCCTGTAGACCCTGTGCTATAATGTCTGTAAGTATAATATCATGTATGCACCTTGTACGATACCAAAACATCATGAAAACAGTTTGCAATGTATTAATTTATCGAATCCGTCCTGTTTAGGTGTCTGAAAATTTCTCATTGATATTTGTTCTTCAATAAAATAAAAAATAAATAAGATACAACTATTTAAAAAGTAAAAAAAAAAAAAAAAAGAAGACCCTGTACTAAATACATTTAAAAAAAACCCTCTCTTACTCCAAAATAAATGATTTCTCAGTGACTTCACTGGATTTTCCTTTGTCATTCACCTAACCTACTAAGTAAAAAATACCATCTATTGTTTCTATTCATTTAAATTTAAACAATATTTCAATCATGTTGCTGTTTCTGTGAAAATGCAATTCCTATTCCAAGTTATCAATGCCAAAGATGGAAAATACTTCATCTTCCTTAAGTTCAGTTTTCTGAGGTGACCCAGAAAACCAAGAAGGGGTTAAATTCTAGCAGAACCTTCCAGAAGAGAAACTTATACCAAGATCATTCACCTTCCGAATGCAAACATTACTCTGTGACTCTCTTTAAAAATGTCTTCCTGAATATAGCAATTTTTTTGTTGCAGTCAGAAAAGGTCTCTGAAGCCCATTAGTAATTCTCAAAATTTAGAATGTGTATTTTATTCCAAATGTAAAATATATTACTGTAGCCAAGCATTTGTTTTAATGAGAAAATTCACCAAGAGAAGAACTGTCTGTTAGTAGTACATTGATCATTTAGAAATCCCAGGCTCACGGTGCTATGCATAATGTTTGACACTTCATGCACAATTCTGAAATTTCTTAGAACTATAAAATGGAAAACTATTGAGTAAATGTCACAGTCTTCCCATTTCACATCCTGCAGTCACTACTCTATGCCAACATGATTTTTATGCCAGTCACTGAAACTTTAATGTTGAAACAAAAGATAATCTTTCATTGTTCTTGTTATTCTGTTTATTGCTAATGAATTAGGTTCAAAGTGAAGAAGATCAAATGCGAGAAGTTTCTCCAGTAAGAGCTAAACAATAAGTTTCACTCAGTTCCTCAGAAACTCAAGGATCAGTTGTACAACTGTCACTTTAGACATAGAAATTGAATCTGGGCTAGGGAGATAGCTCGGCTGTCTAAGCACCTTCCTAGCAAGTGCAAGGACCAGGGTTCAATCCTGGACACCACACTGCCATGCTGGCCCAGAAACTGGGCATGGTGGTGCACACCTGTAATCCCAGTGCTGGGGAGGCTGAGACAGGAGGATCGCTATGAGTCTAAGCTGCATAATGAGACCCTGTACCAAATAAATAAACAAATAAAATATGTTTTTAAAAATAACACTGAATCTGACATTTAAAGACTTGAATTGACTTTCCTCTCAAAAACGTACATCTTTAAAGGAAGATTTAATAATCAAAACAACTGCAAAATTGCCTCATCCCTGCTGCTAAAAAAGGCTATAAATTACAAATGAAAAGCTGAGAATCACATATGAATTCAGTTTGCTTTGCTAAAAAGACAATTTGTACAGAAGCTAATTTTCCTAATGTAATTTTACCAACATAGACCTGCAAATCATGACAGGAAACTCTGATTGAATAAATTTATAAAATTTTACATATATTTAGACAACTGAACTCACTATGAGTTTTAATGTTTTAAAAGTTTTCCATTTTTTTTCTAAAAGTAATTTAGAAATATTAAGCCAGATGTTACTTGAGCATGAATTTCCTGCTTTAATGAATATTTATAAAAGGTAATAAACTTATACATACATTAGAATATTTTGGCATAGTATTTTGCTCATCTATTCCAATATTGTTTCTGAAGGCTTAAGTCTTAAAGCAGATATAATGTAAATATATACAGTTAATTTGTACATTTTGATAAATCTTATATATCCATATACCTGTGAAAATCTTATTATTTTCAGAAGTTTTGTGGCTTTACTTTTACATATAATTTTATAATTACTTTCACTTTTAGAGTATAAAACATGAATCAAAAATTTCTGCATATAGTTGCTTAATTTTTCCAATAGCGTTTGCTGGAAAACTATTCATTGTTCCCCACATTCAATTATTATAGCAGTTGTGACAAAATAAATAAAAATTGGGGGTTTCACTGCAGGTAGTATCTGCTGCAGTATCTTCAGATTTATTAATCTTTTCTTAACCTAATCTATTTTCTTTAAATCTTACCCAGTGCACCTATATAAATCATGATGTTTTTTTATTTTTACAAGTCCTGTTTGGGTTCTTTTTGTGGTTTTTGTATCTTATAACGTATTATTCCCATGACTGATTTGCTATCTTTGGTCACTGTTTCTAACATGTGTGTCACATTTGGGTCACTTTCACTGTTTGTTTCTGCTAACTACAGGCTGTTTTCATCTTTGTTCACACAGTGCCAGAACTTTTTAACTTCCTGACTGTTGAATAATTTTGTGAGATCGTATTCCTTTGCATGCGATTGAGCTTTGTTTTGTTAGGCAGTGAGTTTTGCAGAAAGCAGGCGACATAGTGAGGCCTCCAGGTTAGAACTTTACACAAGACCAGAGCAGCAAATTATGCAGGAGTACGTTTGTCTCCCTTCTAAAATGCCCTTCTGCATGATATGCATCCTGTATAATATAAAGTGTCCTTCTCTGGCTGACAGATGCACCAATATTCCCAAAGGTCTATGAACACTGCAGAGTCCTTCTTCAGGTGGTTTTGAGGTGTTTTTGTACTGTTTTCCAGAATTTACAAATTCTCTGAATGGCACTGGCTATTTATCTTTGTTCTTGGGTTCTTATGTTAGTCAAATGGAGTTCAAGTGCGCAGAGGACTAAAGAGAGGACTTACGTATCAGAATGGGGAGAACAAAATATTCACAAGTCCTCCTCCTTTTTAGGTATCAATAGTCTAACTTACAAAAATTTTACTAGCACAAAAAGGGGCCTGGAGATATAACTCAGAGGCACAACCTCCTGCCAGGTAAGTGCAAGATCCTGAGTTCAATTCTTGGTACCAAGGGAAAAAAAATAAAAGAAAGAAAAACAGAAATCATTAAAGAAAGATACTATCTCCATTCAAAGTGGTATTTGGGAGCTGGTGAGATAACTCAGTGGACTAAGTCCCTTTTTAGGCAAGCGCATGGACCAGCGTTCTATCCCTGGTATGACATACCATGCTGGTCCCATCCCCAGGTACACTGAGCCAGCCACCAAGACCAGGTGAGGTGGGGCAGGCCTGTAATCCCAGTGATTTAAAGGCAGAAAACAGAGGATCACTATGAGTCTGCATAATTAGATCCTGTACCAAATACATTTTTAAAAGTGGTATTTGGGTATTGTCCCTTCTCAACTAATCTTTGAAGATAGAGTAGGTAAAGCATCACACTAAGAATCAGGCAGAGGCAATCCAGACCAAATGATAAGATTTAAATCAACTTATGTAAACTCACCTAGGTCATCATTTTTAATCAAATCACACTTGTTTCATAAATTGTGTGCTCCCATCTTCTGTGCTTTCCTTTATCTGCCCCAAAATCCCAAATCAATATCAATAAAAGAAAACAGACCTGGAGATGGGCTTGACAATGCCTCCTCCCTCAGTTCATTACAGAATTTTCTGTGATGGTTTTGGGTTTTATTGTGTAACAAAAATCCTAAAAATCCTAGGGTAGAAAGTTGATATTAGGACTGGATGAAATTGGAATGGGTCCGATAATACTCTGGGAGGGTATCGTGAGTAGAGCACTGAGAACTGAACACTTGACCACAGTCTGTACCTACTTTTATGTACTCTTATGAGAAGGGTTTCAAGAACAATTTAAAAAGAACCAGAAATAGCTGGCATGGAGCCACACCATCTGACTGCTTATGCAGATTATCACCATTTGTCCTGATTGTTGACAAAAAGAAAGAGTCAGACATACCACATTTGTCAGAGGATGACAAATCAAAGAAAATCCATCCACTGATCTCTCAATAATACTCTGCTCCCTGTTGAGAAAGGAGAGAGCATGCCTCCAAAAGCTGTTTCAAAAGCAAGAGGGACCCCTCAGAAACACAATCAGTATTCTCAAGAGAACAGAAGAAGGATCAGGCTGAGATGAAAAGATCACCGAGTCAGAGAAGAAGAAGATGACAATGAAAGCAAAGGAGAACTTCAATCATATTGTGTGCCACATTGGGAAGTTTTTCTAACATCAGAGCTTCCTTGTGTGCTCCTTGTTTCTAATGTGTTATTCCTTAATTATGCAGTATTTTATAATAAAATTACTAGTGTTTTACTGAGATCTCATCATTCAAATATTTTACTTGATTAGAGATTGTTTTTCTTTTTTTGTTCAAGTCTTTAGGTTTTCCCATGAACATAACAGAGATTTTTGAAATAATTATGAATAGAAACAATATAAATCACATAGAAATAGTTCCTTAACAGTCTATGATCAGAGCCTCATAATTTGTCCCTGCAGACCATAGAGGACAGAATATTTGTCATTTTTCCTAATTCTCTCCCTAATTTTTATTCAGTTGCATTTTCAGTTTTACTTTGTTTTCGTTATAGCTAATCTTCCATGAAAATCATTTATTTAAATAAATTAATTAAACTTGCAGTACAGAGTATGAAAGTTATTTTCTACAATTTGAAAATAGCACAATCTGTAGTTCTTTCCTTTTCTCAAAATATCATATATTATTAGTTTTCCTTCAATAGTCTAGAAACCATCATGAATAAACCTAATCTTATATATCTTTCATTCTAGCTAAATCTTCTGAATCAAGGTAAACGTTTTCATTTATTCTCTAGTCATGGATGAAAGGTTTCAAAATATGAATAGAATTCAAACAAAAAATACATTTTTCCCACATAATGACTAACTTCTAAGAAGTATAGAGTAAAACCCTTCCTGGCCCCTAATGCTTGTTGGAAACTAAGTATCCATATGCAGGAAGCACTTTCTGCCTTTATACAGAGCGATCTGGCCTGCATATTGCTTAATGTTGATGTTCCCATAGGAATAGTAATGTATTGAGGAGTTTCCAAAACCACACTTAGTTTGAAAGGAGTACAGATCTACTCTCTGAAATGGAAGTTTTGGATATGGGCTGCCATAATTTAAGTTCTACACACAGGGCATATTAAGAGGAATTGCCATTTAATAGCACCATACTATACTGTCCAATAAGAAAATTCAGATTAGAATTCTGCTTACAAGTAAGAGTACGGCCTAACAGCTATGAATCATGTTGTTGTTATACAACCGTATACACATGACTCTCTCACTTCAGTTCAGGGTCTCTTTTAGTTTTGATAAGACTGTGTTAGCTTTCCATTGCCACAGAAAATACCTGAGATAAATCGACTTATGAAGGGAAAATTTTTTCTGCGTTGCTTACAGCTGTGCAGATTTCAGCTTGTGATGACTTGGTCGGATGGCTTAGGGCCTGTGACGTGGTTCTGCATCATGCAGAAGCACGTGGGGGGAATGTGCCTGCTCAACTCCTGTCGGGGCAACAAGACTGAGAGGAGGAAGAGACTGAGAGCCCATAGTCCCCACGTGGACTGCCCCCAAGACCTGAGGACCTCCCCCTAAGCTCAGAAAACTTTCAGAATTGATTTGTCGAATCTGCCCTGTTAACTTGTCTTGAAACTGTCTCATTGCTATTTGGTCTTCAATAAAAATAATAATAAATTTAAAAAACCCGAAACTTTCAGAAACTTCTAAAGGTTTCCATAACCTCACAGTGACACCACGCAATGATCACACCACTGTCTCTTAAAACATACTTGAGGGGCAACCGGTTCAGGCCCCCCTTCTGTACCTCTCCAACGGAAGCTTTTCTTTCCAATAAAGTTTTATCCTCAACCTCTGTTTGTTCCTAAAGTTCATTCTTTGGTTTTAGAGAACATGAACTCATCCACGTCAGGTTGGGAGTTTTGCTTCCCTGTATCATTTGGAGGTCATCTACCGAGATCATTGTATGAGGTATGAGTTTGCTTTTCTTTTATGAATTTTGGATTGGGACTTGCTTTTGGATTAGGTAACAAATTTTTATGCTTCAAATGTTTATATGTCTTTCCCCATTGCTCAGAATATGTCTTTGCTCATTGTTTATGTTTTGCCTCACATAGTTTTGTTTCATTGTACTATTAAAATTGCTTACAATTGCTTATGATTTGTCTCATAGTTTTACTAAAATGTTGGTCAAAGTGTTGATAAATCTTTAAAACATGGAAATGTTATAAGGTTATGATATTTCTTTAATGGGACATTTCATGACTGTTGTGTACTTGTATATTCTGCATTTGAACTAGATGCTAAATGTACTGGTATTACTTGCTTGAATTTAGACAATAGCACTAGAAGGAATGATGTTAATAAGACTCCTAGTGGATTTCATGTAAACAGTAAAATAGGACCTTTAAATATAGCTCAGACTTAAGAAATATACATGCCTGTATATGAAACATGGGACTCCTTTTGCCAGTTAAATGACATTAGGTCAGCAACCATTCTCAAAGACTTAGAGGGCAGGTTTCACTGGAATAGACTGGTTCTGATTCCCCTCTACATGCTAGAGGGAATGTCAGGCCTGCTCTGTTTCAGTTTCCTTCTTTTGACTTTACTCCTAATTTTCCACCTCTTTGTATGTTCCTTTTTAGAGGCATGTAAAATTAGGAAAACTCTGACTGTTCTAGCTAAGTGAAGCCCTTAGAAAATGAGCATTAATGACGAAGACAAGAAAGTCATTTTAGAAAAAGAACACATACCCTGTCTCTGGGACAAAGAGGACTATGCCATCCAGGAGAACACATATAAAAGCCATGTCCTGGCTTAGTGTTCTGGGCAGGTCTCCTTCTGGAGGCTAAACCTGAGACACAGTGGAGAGAACCGACTTCTGGGTGACACCAGAAGGAGCTATCTCCAAAACCAACACATTTATGGGACCAAAATATGTTTTCTGTGAGGGAGGATTCAATCTTTTTTCCTAGGTCTAGTTATCATGTAGGTACATAAGAGATAAGTTGTGGATTTTAAAGCTAAGTGATCTTGTTCAGGCTTTCAACTATCCCTTATAGAACTTGGACAAACAGTGGTTACTTTGCCAGCTAGTAAATGCTCTTAGAACAGCTGCCACTCTTTGAAGCAGAGGACAGGATTCCCCAGCTGTTCTTTGGTGAATCCCCATTGAAACCTATGGCTGATGGAATGTTGACCAGAGAAACTGCTGGGTTCCTTTCTGGAGACATCTCTGGTAGTGTGGGCTAAAAGAAAGCAAGAATGCCTGAGGGGAGAAGGGACCAAACCCAAAGGTTCCTTGGTCGAAATTGGCTCCTGACCACTGAAAGATCTCCACTTACCTATTGTATTTTTCTCTCTTTTTGCTAGTAAACTAGGAATTTTACCTGAGCTTTTCAGTAGAATAAGTTAATGAGCCACTATTTCAGAAATTAGGCTGAGACAGCTTACAATAGTGGTTATGAGGGAAAAGTGCTTTATATCTGTGCCTTAACCAAGAATAAGGTTTTTGTCAGCTTAAGTGTTTTTGCCAACATGTAAAATGTGATTACTAGATGATAAATAAGTTTCGCCTGTGAGCTTCAAGGTTAAATCTTGTTTACTTGCTAAAAATATTTACCTAGGTGATCAGATAGAAATCAAGTGTCTGGATAGTTGGCCCATTGCACGAGGTCAAGTCTTCCAGTCAACTGTTCTATCAGTTTCTAGGAGTGTTTTATAGCCTGAGAATTAACCTCTTCTAATTAACATTTTATGTCATGGTTATGCTTCCTTCTGTAAAAATTCCTAACACTGGATTAATTGTAGCTGTTAACGTACAAATGGTCAGTAAGAGTAAGTGAAGGGTTTGTGAGATGTTCAGGAGACAAGAATCTGCATCAGTTTGAGGGTGGATAGGCCGGTGGGACCTTGTCTCCCTTCTCTCCAACAGGAGCAGCCACCTGCTCTGGAGAGGGTTACTCAAGGGATGCCTTGGGGGAGGGAATCAATTAGAAATAAGGAGGAGAGAGTCTGGCTTGGTGGCACATGCCTGTAATCCCAGCACTCAGGAGGCTGAGGCAGGAGGATTGGTGTGAGTTCGAGACCAGCCTGAGCTACAAAGTGAGCCCGAGGCCAGCCTGAACTGCATAGTGAGACCCTATCTCAAAAAGACAAAAAAAAAAAAAAAAGAAAGAAAGAAAGAAGGAGGAGAAACACCCTAAATGTGAATTTCTTATTGCATTCGAGATATGGGGATCTCACAGTCAAAGTCACTTACCCTTTTAGAGTACATCATTAAGCACTGGAAGACATTTGACCCATATTCGTTGAGAAAAAGCCATTTAATATTTTTCTGCACATGTGCATACCCACTAGAGCCAAAATGGAGTGAAGAGGGAAGTATCAACTATGACACTCTTTTACAACTAGAGTTATTGCAGAAAAGAAGGAAAATGGTCAGAAATGCCTTATCTTCAGTTGTTTGTTTCATTAAGAAATAGACCTCATTTGATATTAAAATGTAGACATGAGCCACAGGGAAACCAGAGCCCTCAGGATCTTAAGACCTTCAGTACTCCAGAGCCTGAGACTTTTCCCTGACCTCTGGAGCCTGAGAACAAGACAGCTGTAGTCTCTATTACTGAAAGCAAGGTTTCCCCCTATTTACCCTTCTAGTCTAGGAGATGGGGCTTCTAGACCAGCTGTAATCCGACCCTTTACCTGTAATGGGTATAGCCCATCCTTAGCTGAGATTAAGCAAGCTGTTCAGGGACAATATCCTTTACAAGAGGTAAATGGGCAATTTGGAACTTCCAGAGCTCATGTACCTTTTTCTCTTAGTCACCTAAAACAGATAAAGTCAGATCCTGGAAAATTTTTAGATGATCCTGATAAGTATATTGAGGTCTTTAGAGGCCTCACTCAGGCTTATGAACTAGATTAGAAGGCTGTAATGTTGATTCTAAACCAAACTTTGACTTCCACTGAAAGGCAGGCAGCCTTACAAGCTGCTACTGCATTGGGAGATGAATATTATATTGTCAATTTTAGAAGACCGGAACATAGACAGCTGGGGGAACCACCCGTTCCCACTGGAGCCCAGGCAGTCCCTACCCAGGATCCCTACTGGCCTAGTAGCTATATGGCAGATTGGAATAGGAGACACTTTTGTACATGTGTTTTTGAAGGTCTAAGAAGAATAAGAACTAAGCTATTCAATTATTCAATTATTAATCAACAATCCAACAAAAAAAAAGGGAAACACCCTTCTGTTTTCTTAGATCGCCTGCAAGAGGCATTAACAAAGCATACTTCCCTAGATCCTAATTCAGTAGAGGGACAAGTTATTCTTAAAGATAAGTTCATTACTCCGTCAGCCCCTGATATTAGAAAAAAGTTACAAAAGATAGCTTTTGCTCCAGATAACGCATTTGATACTTTGGTAGGAACTATTTAAATGTCCTATAATCGGAACTAGGAAAAAACTAGGGAGAAAAAACAAAGAGGCAAAAAAATGGCTGCTTTTGCAGCCTCAAAACACACCCTTAGTCTGATTCTCTTCGCTCCAAAAAGAGCTCAATGATGATGAGGTTCATCAGCTACTGCTGTCAGAAGCCAGGAGAGCATAGAGGGACTGACTTAAGAGGCCCACAAGCCACACCCACTGCCAAGACAGCCACTAGAAATGAGACTGCACTCTGAGGTGAAGGCCCAATAGCTCAGACTCAGCTTCCCAGGTGCTCCAGTAGGACTGAAGGGCCCTGGGCCCACCTCCTCCCTCTAGACAGGCAGTCTCTACCTGTCATCTCATCAGAGGAGCCCTGAGTAATCACGACTAAAGGAAGAGAAACCCAGCATATTGCTGGACATTAGCACAGGTCTCTTTGTCTTTCTCCAGCCCTGACCTTCCTTCCAGTCATTGTACCTCAATAGAAAGAGATTTTAGAAGATGTGTTGCTTTAGCTATAAATGAGATACTACAATATACTCAGGTTGCTCACTAATCAAGACGATGCTGAGACTGACATTTTACAAATGTAATATGTTATTGTTCATGATAAGATTTAAAAGGTATTTCGTTGGTTTAATCCGACTAAATGCTGTATATTTCATGATAAATACATAAGCTAATCTGGTTGATTTATGATGTAACTCAGGTATTTCATGCTCATAGTTAATACAAGTGTGATGTCTCTTAACTAAAGCTAGAGAGACTTATAAGAAACTGTCAGACTCCATAAATACAGAGATCTAAGAGCTAGTAAGTTACAATTGCTAGGTCTCAACAAAGTTTACAAATGTACTTGTTGGCTCAAATGTTCATGCTTTGATTATATGTGCTCCAATTTCTCAGAAAATTTGTTCTTTCCTAAAAGATACCAAAACCCAGGTAATTGTGCAGGTAAAATCTATAACAAATATGCTAGATTAAGATTCCTTTAACTAACATCCACCAGATTTTGTCTATATGTTGTTCAGTGGACCTCAGTATCTGACACAAGCTACAGAACTAAAAAGGATTTACAAAAATAAATTTGTCTAAGTTGATACAAAATTGCTCAAAAGGTGTCTCAGTAAAAAGCATACAAAATGAAATTATAGATGGAAAATAAGAATGGTGTTATTAGCAACCTACAGGAACGAAAATGGGAAAAACGTTTTGCTTTCCTAGATCCAGACAGAGAAAAGGGACATTTCAAACAAAAATGTCTAAAGCTGCTAGAGAACAAAAAAGTGTTTGTGATGGGGTCAGAAGTTTCAAACTGAGGTGGTTATGGGTCTCCCCTCTCAAGCCTGAGGGAACCCATGTTAACTGTCAATATAAGAAAAAAAGCCTGTTAAACTCTCAGTAGGTGCTCATACAGATTTGTCGGTACATACAGAGCCAGTGGCCTCACTTGCCAACTGGAGAGTACTTGGTGTTTTCCCTATTTCTGGCAATTCATGTGCCCCAATAATAATGAAAAATGCCACTTTGTTTGAAACTGTACAAAATGGCCATAAAAGACAAAAAAGGGATTAAACCCCACATTTAAGAGATATCTAACTTGTCTTTTTCATAGTCATCCTGTTGATATGATTATCTGACCCACACATACTTAATTGTTTCCTTGCCTTTGTCTTCTCCAGATTCAAAGCTGTAATGGCAATGCCTGTCATCTATTGAGCGCCTTTAGATAGAACCTCTGAAGGATGTCTCTAACTGCCAGTTCACAACTATGACCCCTTTAAGCCTGAAGAAGCCAGAGAGGTCATCGCTCAAATCCCTCATGGCAGTTCCGGTTACTTCTTCAGAGGGGGGAATGTTGTAGGCAGCAGCGTTAGATAGAAATACTTTTAGGCAGCCAGGCAGGGCCAGGCCCTCAAAAGAGATAATACAGGAAACAAAATGTCTGCAACTCTGGGAATGACTGGAGGCTCCTGCTGTGAACCAGACCTAAAGACCAAACAAATGCTAAAAGAGTAGCACCTGGGATTGATATTCTAAATAGGTAGCAAGCACTTGAAAAGACCCAAGTGAGTCACTAGCCCAACCCCCAAAGGGAAGAGACCCTGTCTCTATTCATGCCCGCTTACTTCCCCATTTGGTCCTGAGCCTAATCAACTTTACCTGAGCAATGGTGCTTGTAATCACATTGATTTACCATAGTTTTGTCCCACCCCACATCCACCTAAGTGAGACCCCTTCTTCTCTACCTTAGCCCTGTATGGTTTTTCCCTACAAAAGTCCCTAAAAGAGACAGCTTCCTGGGCAACCCACTCTCCCCACCCCCGACAGAAATTTTTCTTTCCAATAAAGTTTTATCTTCAAAAAAAAAAAAAATACTTGATAGGCAATCCTACGTGCATAAAGTTAGTTTATTAAATTCTAAGCCCTTTATTTACTCTAGTTTTATCAGCTAAAATAGTTCAATCCCAATGTATTTGTAAAGATTTATTTAAAATATAATTTATATAGTACCTAAAATAAGAGATTGTAATAAAAGGGCTAAAACAGCTCCATTCAAACTTCTGTTCCAGTCTAATGCAAGATACTTCCTTGAACTAATATAATTTATTAGCTGTAAATGGTTTGTCCCAACAATTATTTCCATGAAGCTCCCCAGCTGTAGAGTGGGAGGAAAACACTGCTCCTGAAAAGTGTCCATCTTTTTCTTCTGCTCAGTTAAACCCCCACTTATACTTGTGTTTCTTGTCTCTTATTGCTTTTCCTATTTCTCATATAAATTATCATCTTCCCACTTTACCTCTAGCTTTCCATAATCTCCATGTTAGGAAAATGTGAACTTCAAGGATAATTAAGATTCTAGGTAGAAATGTTCCTGTTGTGTTACTTACAGAGTCAGCCTGGGATGTCACAGTCAAGGACAGATGGCACAATCACACGCACACCAGGCAGCTAGCTCTGTCTCCATCAATTGTGAGCTGAGGAAACTACATCAAGCATCCGCAATCAATGGTGGAGAAGAAAACTGGCATGAAAAAGAAAAGACCTTTTAATTCTTCCTTACAGATGCAGTTTCCTGTGCTCTAGCACTGCAATGTACTGAGGTTGTAAGTCCTTTGGATTCAGCTATAATCTAAATATATACAGCTTATTTCTCCATAGCAGGGATTTAAACTGAACCAGGCAGTGACACAACCTTCTTAATGTTTTATAATGCCAAGCAACAGTGCTCCTTGTACACAGGATTTTTCATATCTTGACTCCAACAGAAATAGGTTCAAGACTAATAATGTCCAACCATACATCCTTCCATCTCATTCTTCTCATCTTCATCTGAAATATCTGCTATTGACCATAGATAAACACTTCTACCTCTGAAATCCTTGTGACTCTGAAGAACGGGGGATTTTTATCTAAGAAAACAAACTTTTCACTCTGAAAGTTATGTTGGTTCACTTCACCCTGAAGTCCGAATTTTTCCAACTCAGACCTGCAAGCAGGGCTTCTCCAATAGCACCCCTTGCTATATCCAGTGCCCAGACATTTTTCAAAAAAGTATGAGTTCTGGGCATCACTTACTCCATCTATTTAGACCTTAGATTTCCAGTTTTTCAGTTCCTGCCTCAGGCCCCAGGTTGGATCTAGCCTCCTCATTGTTAACTTCTTCTCCAGATCTGGCTTCATGGTATACAGTGTGATAGCATGCTCTGGTACCCAAGTAGGTCATTCAGAATTCTCTGGAAAATCACAAGCATACCCTCTCCTCTAGAAGAGTAGTGGCCTGGGTGCCTTCCACTGTCAAGTATGGAGATATCTCTAAAGGACCCTTCCTAGCCTTTTTGCATATATTTGATGAAATTATCTTTCTGCTGCTTCCATCTTTTGTAGAACTTAAGTTAATAGGGTCTTATACATGAAGAATGTCATTTAACAATTTCCTGGGCCCATGATGGAGTCAAATGAGATTGTTTGTGAAAGGCAGAAGCATTTTGATGAAAGGTGGCACAAGATGCAGAAGTTCGTTGAATAGCATCTGAGGGAGTAACCGTTTTATGTAGAATATGTAGCATGTGTAGCCATTAAAAGGGACCCTGAGATTGCCAAATAACTCCAGGGGGCATATATGGAGTTGGAAAATAATTAATAAGCTGTCAAAGATGGGTCAACTCTAGATTGCTGAGCATTAGAAAGAACCTGATTAACTTTATTCAAAGCAGTCTTAGCCTCTAGTGTAAGTGTTCTTTTTAGAAGTAGAGGCTGAGTCTCCCTTGACAATGTCAAAGAGAGGACTGAACTTATATGTAGTTAGCTTAAGAACTAGGCAGAGCCCATTAATGTTACCAAATAGAGTCTATAAATCATTTAGCATTGCAAGATGTCTAACCTGGATCTGAGTATTTTAGGGCACAATTTGCCTCTGTTGAATAAGGTGTCTCAAATATGAAAAGTGTGCCATAGTTCGTACCTTTTCAGGGGCTATTACAAGACCTGCATTGAAGAGGGCATCATCTAATTGGATAAACATTCAGTGTAAGGTGGATGGGGATTCATGTGCCAAGAGAATATCATCTACGTAATAGTTAATGTGTGCAGATGGATAGGCCTGTTAGACTGACCAAATGGACACAGCCACAAACTCTTGACACAGGGTTGAAGTAGTCACCATACCTTGTGGTAGACAACACCATTAAAAACAGGAGCCTGATCCCTGATCCAAAGTAAACTGAAAGCAAAATGTTTATCTGCAAGATGGAGAGGGGTAGAGAAAAAAGTCTTTTAAACCAATCACCATAAGGGAAAAGTGTAAAGGAATAGCTTCAGGACTGGGCAGTCCCTCCTGTAGTGCTCCCATAAGATGGTGTGATTGACTGCCTGCAAGTCCTATTGCAATCTCCACTTTCTTGATCTTTTTTTTATTACAAAACTTGAGGCATTCTAGGGGCTATTGGATCATTCTAGGTGTCCCACCATCAACCGTTCATTAAGCAGTATATGAGTTGCTATAATCTTTTCCTGAGTTAGGGGACACTGACCAACCCAAACAAGATCATCAGACATCCCAGTTATCTTTGATGTCATCCACAGGGTCAGAGGAGAGATCAAGGCCCCTCCTAAAAATAACCTACACCAAAAGAGGTTCTTTTCTCCCTTGATTATTTTTGCCAAGCACTTGATTAGGCTAGAAACCTTGTTGTAACATCTGATAAGCCATCAGGAAGTTAGAACTAGACAATATGTTCCCATACCCCATAATACGTCATGACCCAATAGATTGACTGGTATATGAGGGAGCACATGAGGGGAAAAATATCTAGAATGGTCTTATGAATCCCTCTAAATTAGCAACTTAATACCTCTGCTTGGCTAAGCTTAGCACCTCTACCCACCTCTAATACATCTTTAGTGGTCACATCCAGAGGCCATGCCCCAGGCCAGTGATGCTGAGCAATAACTGAAATATCTGCACCCATGTCCAATAGCTCTTTAAATGCTTTTCCTTCAGTAGTCAACTCCATCTCTGGGCAGTTTTGTTTAATCTGTTGAACACAAGCAATATTAGGAGATCCAAAATTCTTGAATTGCTTTTCCTTACTCATAAATTTTCCAATTTTTTCCGTGGGAAGAATGACCAATTGAGCAACATGAGTACCTGGATGATGTTAGCAATGGTTTTGGTAGATTGAATAATAATTGTGATTTCTCTGATATAATCATCATCAATCAAACCAGACAAATACTAGAGACCTTTTAAAATGAGACTGCTGAAGCCTAGCAAGATTCCCACTGTACCCTGAGTCATAGATCTAGAGACTCCAGTAAAAATAAGTTGGAGCCCTATTTTAGGAGTCAATAGGAATGTGGAGAAACTGAGGTCCAAGACTCTACTGTTCATTGTTGCTTGCCAATGGTCAAAGATACTTGTGGCAGGGTAGGGGAAAATGCTCACATGGATTGATGGGACTGAGGTGGACCCCATCTGAATGGGTTGGCCTTCCACATCAGTTTTAGATTTATAGTCACTTACCCAGTGGTGCCCTCACCTGTATCTAGTACATGGACTGGAAGGTTTTGTTGAAGAGACAGATAATGGCTGTATTGTCTTTGGTGCAACAGAATAGTTTTGGGCTAAATGTCCCTCATCCCCACAATAGAAACAAATGATCTTACTTTTTTCCCCCTTTTTAGGACTGTGGATGAATAACCTGAGTAATAACTGTTACCACGGCAGTTCCCCATATGCATGAATATTCCATTTAATTCATTTTTAAAGGCCAATTGTTGAACTAATAATTTGCTAGCTTCCCTGTCACTGATAATCTTCTCAGTAGCTTGCAAGAAACCTGCAGCAAACTCTTGGAAAGGTTCATCAGGGTCTTGCCTAATAGAAGCCAAGTTAAATGATGTTTCATTCTTACAAGGTAGTTCCCTCTAGGCCCTAATGGCAACTATCTTAGTTTGCTAACATAGTTGCAATATAAAGGTCAGTTGATTGTGCTAGCAAAAGCACCCTTTTCCATTAACAAATCTTTTTTAATGGTGAAGTTGTGAACCACATTTTGAGCTGCCTGTTTCATGCAGTATTCAAAGACATTTCCATTCCACAATAGTCTCCTGAATTCAAACATGTTTTTAGCTATTCCTTTCCAATCCTTTAAGTCAATAGCCCATGTCCTAGCATTTCCACTAAACTCAAGGTAAAGGGAACAGTAGGTCCACAAGTAGCAACAGCTTATGATAATTGTTTAAAGGGTTTAAAAGGTACAAATTCATGAAGACCTACAACTTAGTTCCGATCTGTGGCTCAGCAAAATCTTCCTGCACTGCCATGGCCAGGACTGTGGCTTGTGGCTCCATAAAACCAACTGAGTGTTTTTGTTTTGCCCAGATTTTAACCATAGACACCATCTTGAGCCTGACAAGTTTGTGATTCCAGTAACTCACATGGCCAGTGCCAAGGCCATAGCCTACCATAGCCATGACCCTCCTACTCAGCACCAGGCACACAGGACTGCACTTGGTGGTGCACACCAACCTCTGTGGCTGGATGGTGCAAACAGATAAGCAGGAATCCCAGCTGGGTGTGCCCCTGCCTTCAGCAGCACTGTGCTGCTTGGAACTAACAGCTTGCAATTTAAAATAACTTTTTCCTTTGTCACCTTGTTGCAGGCAGCAGAGTTAGATAGAAATATTTTTTAGGTAGTCAGGCAGGGCCAGGTCCTCGAAAGAAATAATAACAGGAAACAAGATGTCTGCAACTCTGGGGAGCAATGGAGGCTCCTGCTGTGAACCAGGCCTAAAGGCCAAAACAGATGCTAAAAGAGTAACACCAGGGATTGATATTCTAAATAGGTAGCGATCACCTGAAAAGACTCAAGTGAGTTACTAGCCCAACCTCCAAGGGGTAGAGACCCTGTCCCCTTTTCATGCCTGCTTACTCACAAGCCTGCTTACTACGTGATGACTCACTTCCCTATTTGGTCCTGGGCCTAATCAACTTTACCTGAACAATGGTGCTTGTAATCCCATTGGTTGACTATAGTATTGTCCCACCCCACATCCACCTAAATGAGACCCCTTCTCTACTTTAATCCCACATGGTTTTGCTCTATAAAGATACCTGGAAAAAGGCAGCTTCCTGGGCAGGTCCCCGCTCGGGACCCCCTTCTGTCCCTCTCTGACAGAAGCTTTTCTATCGAATAAAGTTTTTCCCTCAGCCTCCGTTTGTTCTTAAATTTCATTCTTCGGTTTTAGAGAACATGAGCTCATGCTGGTGAGGTTGGGAATTTTGCTTCCCTGTATCAACCTAATTGAGCAAAGCTAGAGGATTTAAACTCTGGCTGCTGTTTCTTTGTTCTACCCTCCTTGTCCTGTTTGAGACTCGATTATAAAACAGTACTCTACATCAAGTCCTTTACAGTGTGGTCTTAGAAAGTAGCACAGATACAAAAACAACAAAAAAAATTTATTTACATCTATCAACATCTACAGTTCTTGAAACTCTTTTTCTCATTGCTAACATAATTTAACTTTTCCACATTAGGCTTCTCTCAAGCCTCATTCTCTCTTCATGCTCCTTTATCTCTCTGGCCCTAGTGAGCCTGTTTATGGCCCTAGTGAGCCCTATCCCCAAGTTTTGCACCTAGTGCACTAGCACCAGTGCACACCGTGTGCACTGCTGGCTCTCACCAATCCACTTCCCTCTCTTATGCAGCTGTTTGGAAGTGACTCTTCCACCCACACTAATTTCCTACCGGGCATCCCGATCTGGCCCCAAATGTTTGAATCCATTGGTGTCACTCCTATCAGTTCTACCCAGGCAGGAATGAGAAAGAAAGATAAGAAGACAAAAGCTGGGCTAGGTAGTCTCTGGTCTGCCTAGTGGGCAAAACTAACAGAAGGCACAACAAAACGATCCTTTATTTAGACTTCAAAGTTATAACATGTTATACAAGGTTGCCTAGCAACTAAAGACTGACTTTAACCAGACAGGACTTTTATCTCAGGACTGAGGTAGTTTGTTTGCTTTAGGCACTGAGGCCTAGACCTACCTATACACATTTGATCAATTGCCTAGTTTCCATAGCTCTCAACACACCATGGCAGCCAATCCCTGAAGGAAAAAATAAAAAAAAACAAAAACCTTTTTACCCCTTAAAACTCCTATAGCAGCAGCAAGTTGTCAAAAATCCCTTAAAAGCCTTCATTTGCTCTAAAGACATGCCCCTCTCCTCCTTGGGTACAACCTGCCCAGCCTCCTCTCTCTCAGATCAGATTCCTCTACACACACTCCCAGCACCTCTGCCACTGGCTGCCACTGGCCACCACCTAAGCCTCTGCTTCACCTTCTAACCTTTCAACTTTCCGGGGCTAAAGAGACACCTTACTCTCTCTTTACTTCCTCTCCCCGGGTTCTCCTACATTCCTCACATTCCTCACCACCCTCTTTTCCTCCAACAGCAAATACCCCTCCCTCTGCTATGGAGCTGAAAGTAGGATAATAACCCACCTATCCTGCCCTTTCCAGGTGAGCCTGCCACTTACCCCTACTCCCCCTGCCCCTGAGCCACCTCTTGGCAGGTGGTCTCCTGTTACAACCACAGAAAGAGTCAAAACTTCCAGCTCCTCCCCTAGAAACATTAAAGAAAAAAGAAAGGTCTGTTGCTCATGTTATCCACTTCAAGCTGCAAAGCTAAAAATATCTGCAAAAAAAAATTTGTCTCAGATGATAAAAGTTAATATCTTTCTTGCCAGCCTGCAAGTCCAGGACTTGTGAGTTGTCAGTGCTCCTCTACTGTGATGTATTTATCCTTATAGTCTGCTCGTAGTTTATGTGAAATGTTCTATAACTATTGTCCGTTAACATTCCATAGGAATTTAACTGCTAAAATGTTCACGGTTGGTAAAAAAAATAATAGTTCCATTAATTCCTATTGTATATACAAATCTCAATCCCCAAGCCCCACAGGAAAACTTACTTAACTTGACTTTCTGTGTCTTCAATAATAGAGACCAAAATTAACAATATACAAGTGCCAACTTTTGGCTGTGACACTGAGGATTCCCATCAAATCAGGACCTTAGCAAGACAATGTCAAGTGCAGCAAAGGACTCTGGGCACAAGCCTACCCTAACCTACAGCCACCACTGGAACTGATTCCATGTACAAACTCAAGGGTCACTGGAAGTGAGACTACCTTGTTCACCAGAAAACAGACAAGTCGTCCAATTCCTTCCCCTCACAGAAAAACTTGCCACAGCCAGATCCATCAATACTTGACCGGCTTAGTTTTACCACTGAAGAGGAACAAGAGTTTGAAGTCCATGCTCACATCAAGGTATCTTTGTCAGAGTCCCAAGTCTCTCTGGACATCTCAGGTAAAAACCTCTCTTGCTGACATGGATACCACAAATAGTGTTCTTCCTGAGGTCTGAAGTCACTATGTAGATCTAGTGGATGCTGATGGCTGACCTACTTGACCCCTTCAGACAGGCCCATTCCCTCCTGACTCCAGACACTGTTCTTCATTCATAATTTTTCCATGTAAACCCAACCTACTCCATACCTCTGATGGGGGTAGAGATCTCATCCAAAAGCTCCGTGTCGCTTTCACTTCTCTCCTCACAGTGCCGATCCTACAAACCTAACCTCAATGCATGGCCATCTCCTACCTCCCTCTTCTCTTATCAACCACATACTCTGAGATACTTCCAGTCCCATTTCATGCCACACATGCTATTCCTAGGCTAGTGTGCCTCAGAGATCCCACAACCTTTCCCAGCATTCCCTAATACCCACTATCCCTAAACATCAGAGGGGATTCAAGCCCATCATTCACTGCCTCCTTACCCCTCCCCTATTATGGTCATGGTAAAATTCACATCATAGACTCCCTTCTTGCTTCAACCCAGACCACCAACCTTACCAAGTATTGTCTATACATGTCCATTCTAAGGCCTGATCTCACAGCCATCAAGGCCATACCCAACAACACACACACCTGCTCCCTTTTCCCCCTCAAAAAAACTCCTTTAGCCACTGACATCTGCCTTTTACAACTCTTCTCTGCCCACAACCTCACATGTTCCATGGGAAACTCTACTGACCTTTCTTACATTGAAGCACTTCATGCTCTCCTAAAAACAACCTTGGGAGCTACAGCACTTGGGGCTGCCCTTGGAGGCTCCCTGGAATGGGATGGACAAGGTACATAAAAGTCCACCTTCCCTTGGCTTGCTGCCCTTCTAGGACCCCCACAGGGCTTGCTATTATGCTCATGGTAGTCACCTGCTTCATTTCCCTCATCTGCAATAGGGTCACCAGTAACCATCCAAAATTTTAACCAAATGCTTATCTCAGATTACGCCTACCAGGCCATAGTCCAACAAGACCCCTTCAACAACAACAACTCCTCACCCTGATCTCCAGACTCTCATCCCACAATATCCACTGCCAACAGAATGCCTGGTCTGATTGATTGCATGGATTCATACCTAACAGATAGTATGTAAAAAAAAAAAAAAAATACATATTGAGATGGTGTTAATATGATAGAATGAAAGAAACCAAACTGGGGGGAGTGATTATGGGAGGTTATTAGAGAAAAAAATACAGGAGATGAAGACTCTAGGAAATGAGATAAACAGAAATAAAAAAGAACATGAGCAAGAGTAAGACACTTATACGGTAGTGGTGGTTCTCAAGGGGATTAGAACGAAATTGTAACAAGTAAGAAAAATGACTTTCCATCCTAATTGGTGACTTTTTTTTTTAACCTCACTACGTTATCCTGTCTTAATGCCTTGAATTGGTTCCATGACCTCAGATGAAGAACCTGACTGCAACTACTGTGAAATTTCTCAGAACACCGGGAGCACGATTGCTTGGGAAACATGACACACCTCACGGAAACAATTCTTCCTTTCGATTTTTTTTATCCTCTTTAGTTAAAAGATCTTCTCAGCCATTCATTAATCCTGAAAGTACTATGTGCTTAACTGGTAAAAGAGGTTACACAGGTGAAACAGCTTACTATCTTAGAACTTCATAAATATAACCAAGCAAATGGTTATCAGTAACTGAGTGTATAGTAGAGTACAAACCTTTAAAAAACTAAGCTTCTTTAAACATTGTGTCAGATACTCACTAAGGTCACTCCAGGTAAGTACCTTTAGGATGGTGAGCACCTCTCCATTTATATAATCCCCCCCCAAATATATCTGGGTCTTACGGCTTGCTTCTTGCCAATGGAAGCTGGTAAAGGTGACAAGATAGCAGCCCTCTTAACTTGAGTGTATAGTATGACCAAGGTGGTAGGATGTAGCTGTCCTGAAGATTCCATCTTACTCAACTGAATCAAGTCTCCAAGCAAACTCACAGCCTCAGATGCAGCCTGGATCCCCTGAGTCCCTGCACAGGGAAATCAGGAGGTCAAACTGTGCTTCTCTGAGCTGCTAAGTTTGTGCTCATTTTAGTACAGCAACAAAAACAAACATAAACACACAAATCTATTCTGAGCTCTTTCTTGAGATCACTTGAGACCACATGTTCTGATTATTTTAAAGATCTCACTCAGTGCAAACTGATTATATCAACCAAATTTTTAAACTGCCACATAATGCATTAAGCATGTTGTTGTGATAAGTATTTTAGAGAAGATTTTTCACAATGTGGCTTATGTGGAACAAATATTCTTTTTTTTTTTTACTTATGTATTCCCTAAAATACATCACTTAAGTTCCAATTAAACAATACAATGTTAGACTTTATGGATATTTTATTAAGTATTACTTCTTTTTCATTTTTCTAATTTTTCATCATACTGTCCAACCATTAAATTATTTTCCAAGTTGACATACATTTATAGAGCTTCTGAAAATATGTAACCTTAGGGATTATACCTAAATTACATAACAGATTGAATGGCACTGCACAAATGCCTATTATAAAAAAATTTAAGAATTCATTTCTAATTCTACTTCTATAAGAATTTGGTAAGACTTTTGGCAAGGTTTGGCTGGGAGAAACTTTCCCTGCTTGTGTTCTTTTCTCCTCTTCTTTCATGGTCTACCTGGGTCCTCTCAGCAGACCCTGATTCCCATCCCCGATCTGCACAGGGATGACAGCACGGCAATGAAGTCATTTGTGCTTTCTGACCATAAGGGTCAGAATGAATGGTAATTCCAAGGAGAGTTTCTGTAATCTACTTACAGTTCCAGATGCTTCTCTTGGCAATGATGGGGGTCATCTGAAAAGTGACTCACTCACCAATTTTCCAGTTTTGGAACACTGCTCTTATCTTCTGAGAAGTAATGGCTCTGTGGCAGTGGGCAGGCTTCTATGATGCTTTGCCATGAAGGAAATTCCTTCCCTCCACCCCAAGACACCACCTCTGTTCGATGTGAACGCAGTTCTGATGTTATGGGTGCTTTCCTGGTTGTGACCTCAAACATCATCATACTTCTACCCTTTCTATTAGGCTCTTACTGTTATTTATTTTTTAATTCTGTGGGCGCATACACTGTCTCAGTCTTTTTTTTACAACCCATGTCTATGAAATTAGGAAAGAAATAAGTCTGTGAAAGTAAATAACCATGTGCAAAAGGATCAGAGATGCCACAGATGCTTGCCAGTCACACACAGAGAAGGGACAATGATATCAAACATCGGAAGTTCAGGAAGAGAAAGACAGTTGCAAAAACACAGGAAGGACAACTGAGGAATAAACAAACTCCTGGAGAGCATCAGCAAGTGTGTGCTACATACTTCCATAATGGACCGTGGGACACCTCTCTCCATATGTCATGAAAGGCCATACATTTTTCTTGGCTAGTGCTCCAATCTACATATGCAGGCAGATTTCAAAATAACTCTTAGTAGCAAAGGCAAGATGTGGCAAAAGATTTACTCCACCAAACTGTCAAGCCAAGTGATGAATAATAGGTTTACAACTTATTTTTTTAATTGGATATACTCTTGGCAAAAATTAAATAGGCTACTATCTTGAAAATTTTTGATAACTTTATGCCAATAATGATAATATTTCTTACATTATAATAGTTAGTATTAAAAGTGGGATAAGAGCCGGGAAGATGGCTCAGTGGCACAAGCACCTACCTGGCAAGCTCAAGGTTCAAGTTTGATCCCTGGTACCAGAAAAAAATTATATAATTATATATAATAAAAGTGGATTAATAATTGGCTAGTTAACATGTATTTTGGAGTAAAAAGAATCTATGTTGGACTTCAGTTTTCATATATTAGTGAACAATTGTTAGAAGAATCCATTAATCTGTTTCTAAATCTGACGGGTTTTTTGAAAAAATATAAAAATCACATCTTTAGTAAAAATAAATTAGATCCCATGTGGTGCTGATCAAAGGACTTAGCACAGAGTAAGTATACAGTTTTTTATGAGCAAATATTCTTAACTACATCAGATATCTTGTAGAAGTAATATTTTTTGTATTTGGTTATTACCTAAATCCAAAAATCACAGTTTTCAAAAACATGCAATACATAAGAAAGAAAAATCAAAGAAATCATGAATAAAAGAAATATGGACAAAATGGGGGCGGGTAAGATAGCTCAGCAGTCTAAAGCACCTGTTTGGGCAAGCTTAGGCATGCACAGGGACCATGGTTTGATCCCCAGCACCACATGCCATGCCTGTCCCACACCCAGGGTGGGCTAAAGTGGGTTAATATGTATATATTTGATGACATATTTAACTTGGCACCCATATATATATATATATATATATATATATATATATATATATATATATATGTGTGTGTGTGTGTGTGTGTGTGTGTGTGTGTGTGTGTGTGTATGTGTGTGTGTGTGTGTCTTTATAAATATAGAAAGCCCTTACTTAAAAGAAATTCACATGCTGAGAAAAAAATGTATCATATTTCTAGGTACTCTTCAAAAAGATACTATGGGTGGTACGAACAGTTTCCTCAATTACTTTTCTACAGTATACTTGCAAATAGAAGAGTTTTAATTTATTTACAATGCTCCTAAAATCTGGCTAATTAAATAATACCAAAATGCAGCTGAGTAATTTTAAAATGGTGCATTTTGAGTATAAGGCTCTCTAATGCAAAACAATATACCAACAAATAAATCTTAACAATAACCAACTTTGTGTGATATTTTAAAAACACTGGAGCTTTAGTTTTAAAAGCTAAGCCAAATAGACACACTACTTTTCATTCTATAGATGTAGAAAATCTTAACTAGGCTCAGTGATTTGCCAGCATCATGTAGAAATGGCAGAGCCAATTTGAGCTCTTACCTTGTTCTCCCACCACCAGCCCCCCACACCACTTTCAGGATGTGAGCCATTTCCAACAGACTTGTTTGGGTGAGGTAAAAAAACAGACTTGAAGGCACTGCCTAGGTACTTCTTCCAGTGGCAGCCAATGACTTGGAGGATTTCCCCAAAGGTAAGTCTTGAAATGCAGGTCACTTGGAAGCTCTGAAACTATAACAACACTTGCATTTCCTAACACCTTGCATTTCCCAAAGGACTCAGACAGTGCCTTAGAGCTCCCTGGAGACATCTCCCATGCACAGCAGAACAATTTCTCTATACTGATGAGACGCTAACCAAACACACCCTTTGTGGAGAAGTGAACAGCTCATCATGAGCACTCAAAACAAGGTCCTCTTGCATGAAATACCCTTGAATGGTTGCTTTCCACAAATATGCCTACTTGCCATGGAAATTACTGATGCTTTGTGGGAATAGAGTAGAAAGCAGCACACCAACTTGGAAGCTGGTTTTCAAAGCACATGAGCAAAAGAAATAGCAAATGTGGGCAAAGATTAAACAGCTTAAAAAGAGAAAAAGGGCAAGTAACTGAAGATCAGACAGTAGAAAAATAAAGGACCCCAATTACAGTTTCGAAATTCTACCCAGCTATCTTTAAATACAACCCACAACTAAGTGCAAAATTGGGTTTTAAGGAATATATTTGCTCAGTTTTTAAATTATGAAATATTCTGATTTCCAAAGATGCAAATATTTAGTCTGTCAATAATCAAGTTTTCACTTCTTGAGGGAGGTTGGTATGGGAATAAAAAGTGGCGGTGTGGAATCGACAGTTACTGAAACTCAGCAGCTCAGCATGAAAATGAGCTCTTTAAATTTTATTATCTAATATAGGAGTGAATATGACAATGACCTAAGGATTAATATGGAAAATATCCCATTTGTGTCTCACATTTTGATCCTAGCACCTCACCAAGAAAATAATATCGTCATCTTGGCAGAACACACGCAAGGCAAAAATTAGCCAATTTCAACTAATGTTTCTGGAAATGGCACACAATGTACAAGGGCTTTCATTATCTGCGATGTACCCGCCAGGACATCATGGGGCCCTGGATTCTCTGATCATACAGTTCCAACTGGGTGCAAAGCATTCTCCCTGTTCAGCTTACCCAAACTGAGCTCTCTCTTTCTCTCTCTCTTGCTCTCTCTCTCTCTCTCTCTCTCTCTCTCTCTCTCTCTCTCTCTCTCTCTGCCCTCCCTCTCTTATCTCTCTAGTACTCTAGTTTTCCAGTCATCTTTTTTAGGCCTGAGTTGTTTTCACATGTGAAAAATTTGAGTATCACCTGAGAAAATCTGATACATCACTTTATTTCTTGAAGTCTCCTGTACAACACAATAATAATTAATGGATCAGTCTACCCATTACAAAATGCTCGAGGAATAACTGCTACAGACCAGCATTGCAGACATGTCAGTAAACAACAAAATATGATTCTTTTCTTCATTGTTCTTCCATTACAGAATGTAAACAAACAAGAGTGAGGGTAGAAAGTGTGATAAGAAGACAGAGAAGCTGGAGGATTGGGATGCGGCAAGCATTGTCCAAAGGTCTGTGCGGAGAGGTCTTTCTCATCCTCCACGTGAAGCTGCTGGAAGGTGTCCATTCTGCAGGCAGGGCCCTCTGGGAGCTCTTCATGTGGCTGGGGACGTGTCCTCGAGGGGCTGCAGGACGAAACTTTCCATCTTCTTCAGTTCTATTCTTCGTGGCTCACAGGTGAGCAGTTAGACCCACCACATGTCCTCTGCCCCTGTCATCTGGCAGCCCAAGCACAGGCCCATGGCAGAGGTCATCCAGGCCCTGGACTGGGACCCATGAGCCGAAGGAGCCTTTGTAAGTTATTATTTCAGATATCACAGGATATGGATTCAAAGCTGATGTGATGTTGACAGCACAAAGCTAGATGGCATTTATTTTTATCTTAGTTTTTCCAAAATTTGACAGTTATGGCATTAAATTTGATTCATTGTGTGCATGTATGAGACAGACAGAAACAGAGAAAAAGATAGAGAGACAGAGAGACAGAGACAGAAATTGGCTGATTTTATTTGACTTAGAAAATTAAACCAAAATCCTAGCTTTTCTTGTTATCATGTATTGGGAAGATGAAGCACTTAACTAGTAAGCATGTTTAAAAGTCTTTGTACATGCTTTGTTTTCTTTCTTTCAAGGTTGTTATCAAGCTAGGATATATCAAGAGGCTCCTTTGTTCCAGCTACAGTACATGTATTATGTAATGTAATCTTCAAAAGTTTTCTAAATAAATAACATCACCTCCTTTTTCCCTTTATTTGAGGCAGGGTTTCACTGTGTAGCTCAAGGCTGCCTTTGCATTCACTGTGTTGTGGAGGCTGGCCTCTTACTCACAGTGACCCTCGTGCTCAGCCTCCTGTGTGCAAGAGGATACCACATATGCCAACATGCCCTGCTCACCTTCCTTTTTGAGTTGAGGAGATGAACTCAGGCAAGTAAAGAAGAAGGACCAAAGCCACACAGTGGGTAAGGTACAGATCAGGACTCATCTAAGGTCATCAGCTCCAGAGTGTGGACTCTTACAGTTCCCCTGGCTACAGTTAAAGTTATAGATGTACACCTCTACATTTCAATTCATAATATGATACAAAAAACGTGGATATCATTATGGGATCAGAGAACATCTGCAGACATTTTTCTCAGCTCTAGAAGGAACAAAGCTACTTTAGCTTTGGGAAAATGGCATGAGAAATGACATAAATTATATTTCTGTCTTAAAAGATTAACATGTAATGCTTTATAAGTTTATTTATTCAGACAGGCTGTCATTAAGGAAGCTTCAATTCTCTTTCTAAAGTGACCAGGTCACAGCCAGTAGTAGAATTAAGGTAATGAAAAATTAAATTTACCACTTGAAGCTAGTTTTTAAGATGAAACAAATATTAATTGAGATGAAAATTGTCATCATCTTGTTTTAAATTGTCGCCTTCTTATGGGAAGAAAGTGCATGGATCTATGTTGATCTACATGGGGTCAGAGTAAAAGCTATCCTTGTAGTTCCAGATTGAATACTAAAAAAAAAACAATGGAAAAATAATGTATGGGCCAGCAAGATACTTCAGTGGACTAAGCACCTGCTTAGGCAAGCACAGGGACTGGGTTTTGATCCCTAGTACCTCATGTCATGCTGGCCCTGCCCCTGGGCACACTTAGCCAGCCACGGAGTATGGGTATGGTGCTGCATGCCTGCAATCCCAGCACTGGGAAGGCTGAAAACAGTAGAATCCCTAGGAGTCTGAGCTGTGTAGTGAGATCCTGTACCACATACATTTTTTTAAAAAGTTTCGCTTTAGAAATGATGAAAATATTGACAGAGCTTCACTGAAAGTAAACTTAAACCTCAAGCAGAAATACAACACTGTGTTCTATTCCAATCTTGAACCTAAACTTTGGTGTTAGTCAAAAGCAGATTTTTCAAATAAATCTTGTATTTTATCAATTCAGTTTATTATCCATTTATTCTACAGATCATTGCAAACCTACAGTATCCTATGTCCAGTAGTCATATCAATTTTTCTGTGGTCAGCCCCCAGGGGGATTACAATTTGCTGTAGTGAACCTACCACATGTAACACATTGTCTGGAACGTTCTAAGTAGTTGATAGTATGCATGTGCTAGAAGACTGAAAGAAATCTCTTTCCATTCCCTAAACCCATTCTCAACCTTGGATAAGAAATCTTCAGCTCGGAACTATTCCTGCATTAAATCAGTGAAGTTTGTGTGTCCTAAAGCATATGCATTTGAACAAATTGTCCTATTGAAGGTAGAATGAAAACATGGCTCCTCCAAATTATTAAGTGCCTGCTGCAATAAGATTTATGTTATTAAATCATAAATATGAGACACCCAGTAATAACTTTTATCTGTGTAGACTCAGCCTTAAAAGACACAAAGCCAAGCAGCGTGTAGAGAGGAAAGGAAGTCAAATCAGGACAAGATGAAGAAGGAGAATGTGCAGGGAGTACAACATCTTCCAAACTGTCTCAGAGCTGCCACCACATAGCCAAGACACCCTGTTTTAGGGACCTAACTTTTGTTCATTTTGTTCTGGAGCCAGTTAGCACCACAGCACCTAGCCAGAGAGGCTGCATATACCATAAGAAGATTGCTATCCGTATGATTGTCAAGGAGGAAATATTTTATCTATAGGATATCTATTTTAAAAGAGTTGAGAGCTCCAGAAAAAAAAAAACCCAATCTCAAGTAAATGGTCCAGCAAGTGTACTGATAGACAAAGTCAGCACTCAGTTCTGACGAGAATGGACGGGTGTATAGGATGGAGGAGTGTATAGGAGTACTGTTTCACCTGACTGAGGAGGGAGCCTGAGTCAATGCCCAGGCCTGCACAGGGCCAGATGAAGACAGTGGGAAGAGGGCAATGCAACAGGTTGTGTAGTCTTCTGAGATCCTTGGACCCCCAGGGTTCTTCGTGTGTGGAGTAGATGCCAGAACCACAGGCAGCCGAGAGCACAATGGGGTGGAGAGAGCACAGTGGTGCAGAGGAGTGAGCAGAGCCCAGGAATAAAAAGTTTAAAGGGCTGGCCAAATAGCTCAGCAGATTAAAGGGCCTGCAAGGGTGCAGGGATGGGGGTTCAATGACCAGGCCTGCTGTGTCTGCCCCTCCCCCAGAGCTCACAGAGATGGCAATTGAGACAAGGTGTGGTGGCACATGCCTGTAATCCCAGCTCTTAGGCTGTAAACAGATGAATCACTGAGTCCGATCTAATAGTGAGATCCTGAACACCCTGCAGACCCTTCCCTAAAATACAGGGGGAAGAAAAAGAAGTTCAAATCAACAACTCTGTAAGCATTACGAGAATTTCAGACTTGTCTTCATATCCAGAAAGCCATGTAGAAGTTGGATGAGGGCAGAGAAATGCGAACAACAGTGAAGGCTCCTAAGACCCTCTGAAAATCGTTTCAAGTCTCATCAAGAAAATGAGTCATAGCCAAAAGTTGTCAGGAATCTCAGCCTGGAGTAGCTGGAAAAGACAGAGGCTGACAACAAATATGTTAATACCAATTGAAATGCACATTGTAAATCAGTTTCTCTCACCTTCAGAGATTGTTCACACCAGACACTGTATTCATGTAAACAAAATGTCATCGTTTGCTCCTAGTCAATATAAAAGTGATGGAGGAAATGAAAAGGCACAAGTAGGTAAACAAATGGGCTCGGAGTCGTTGAAATGAGAAGGCTGAGAGGCTTCCTCGGGAAGTGAAGGTCAACCGCTGCACCTGCTCCCTGGTGTCTGACCATCATGCAATTGTCAGAACCTGTCCGTTGCTGTGCCCTATTACCCAGAGTGGCTCACTGCCTGTGGGGCATTATTGTGCCTTTTTAACTTTTCATAACATTAGATTTCTTCCACAAAGGAAAATTCTTGCTGACATAAATGTTTGATTAGAAGCTTTCATATCACCGATATGAAGGGTTCCCCTCCCACCCAGCGCTCATGAAATATACATCAAATAAGTTCTCTGTGCAACATAAAACAAAGTTCAGCATTCTTTATCAACTCAACACCAGTGAATCCTGACACAGCTCTAATTGAACCCTAAACCTAACCTGTTGCCTAACCTTAACCCTTAGTGTGACCCTAAAATTAGCCTATACTATAACACTAACCCTTTCCAAAAACCTAATCTTAGCCCTTACCCTTACCCTAATCCTAAACCTAAAATATATCATAACCCACAGTAATCTGTAACCTAATCTAAACTCATATCTAAATATAATCAAACTTAATCCCTAATCCTAAACTGTATCTGTACCCTAAACTTAAACTAAAAATCTACCCTAACCCATACCCCAAATCTAACTTGTATTCTAAACCATAGAGTGTCCTAATTCACTCTCTAGCACTAATCCTAACATTAACCCTAAACCTAACCCAAACCTAATGCTAAATTAACCCCAAACCTAAATCATTATCCAATCCTTACCTGGACAATGACCTTAACCCACACCTTAACCCTAACCTATACCCAAACCCTACCCTTAACCATAAATCATACCCTACTTTGTAATTGTAACCCAAACCATAACCTAGCCCTAACCCAGAGTCTAACTCATTCCCTAATACCAACCTGTATTTTAAATTGTACCCTAACCTATACCCTAACCTTAACCAGTACCCATGTTAAGGGTCAGTACTCCTGACCCTAAGCCATGCTCTAACTCTAACGCTACCATGTATCCTAATCCTAACTTGTTCCCTATCCCTAATCCAAGTTTGAAACCTAAACCCAAACCTCAAACCCAAAATCAAACCCTGGACTTATACCCTAACCCCAACCAAAACTGAAATCTAATCATAGCCTAATCCTAACCCTAATCTTAGCATTGATGAATGAACCATAATCTTAGCACTGACCCTACTTCATACCTAACCCATATCCTAACTCCCTAAACTTAACATTAACCCAACCCTAACCCTAAAACTAATCCCAACCCCTTAACCCTAATATGCTCCATGTCCATGATTCTTAACTTTATCTATGCCATTATCCTAACCTAATCCTAACCTAACCTGTGGCCCACCCTTATCCCTAACCTGTACCTTAATCCTAGCCCATTCCCTAAATATGATCCCAACACTAACCCTAACACTAACCTGTAACCTATTTTAGTTACTTTTTCCTGAGATGAAATACAAAGCATCTAAAATTAAAGGAGATGTTTACTCTGGTTCAGAACTGGTAGAAATTTTGATCCATAATGGACTGGTCCCAAGGTAAGGAGGTATAGCAGAGGAGCATCACAAAGGATAGAAAAAAATAAAACAGTCCTTGGCATGGAAAGTAGAAGGCAACAAAAGCATTAAGCACCCAGCAACAGCACCTTATATTCTACAAGCTACACAGCCTTAAGACAGGTAGCACTCAGACCCAGGAAAGGGCCTACCCATGACTCATAACCACAACTGTACCTAGAGGATTAATTTCGTAACCACACACCCTTAAAACCAGCACCACACTCTTAATCACAGTGTCACACAGTCTAGATCCACTGACCACTGAGAAGCCTCACCAGTGGCTCCATGAGGGTTCGTGGGATATCTAGACACAAGCTATACCAGTAACCCTAACCTTAACCCTAACCTGCAGACTAACCCTAACCCATCCCTAACCCACACCATAACCCAACCCTAATCGTACTCATAGCTCATACCCTAACCCTCACCTGTACTTTAAGCCTAACCCATTCCTTCATCCTAACCCTAACCTGACCCCAACTTTAACCCTAACCCACATTCTAGTTCAGAACAAAATCGTTGGTAGCATCTTTGGTACATAATTTATCATTATCTTTTGTCAGTTGATATTTGGATACATTCCCTTACCCTGATCACTTTGTCCCTAACTCATACTAATCCAAACTCTGAATAACCTTTACTAAATTGCAGTCAGCCCTCAAATATTTGTCTCACTTTCCCATGCTTCCATTCAATCATGCTGCACATACCAGCCAGAATAAACCTTCTAATGTAAGTTGGTTATGTCATCCACCAACTCAAGTTGCTTCAGTGACTTTCCATTGTTTTCACAGTTACATATTACTGTAGTCGGTGCTCTCTGCATCATCTTGTGCCTCGTTGCTGCTCTTGAGTCATCCAGTTCTGCTCTACCTTCTGACTTGCCTCCTGGGCTCCACTCTCTGGTCTCTCTGCTCCTTCCTGACCAAATCAAGCATCCATCCAGCTTTCATACTTGCCATCCTTGGCCTTCTTTCATTTCATCTGCAAAATATTTTAGGGGAGATAGGTCCTGCCATTACCTTGTTTTACTTGGGTTGTTTAGGAAACTAATTGTCAGGTCCCACTTGGAGGTGGGACCAGGAATCTGTATTTTAACCATGTTGTCCGGTGAGTCTAATGTATGCAAACACTGCAATCGCTGGGAACATTGTTTTTGTTGTTAAAAAGAGGCAGAGAAGAAGAGAGTGCTGCTAGTATCTGATAAGTAGATGCCAGGGATGTTGCTAAAAAGCAAATAATTTACAGAATGTCCTTTACAATACATGTATGCTAGATCAAAATGCTGGTACACTGAGCTTTGGAAATCCTGTTATTGTCTCTCAACAAGCATTTTTTCACATTGTCTACCTAAGATTCCTTGGTGGATGTTTTCTCTTAATCAACTATGATTTTTCATCATCATGAAATTTTCACCAACATGAAATTTTGTCTCCCTTTGGAGGGCCACAAAACATGACATTAGAGTTTCCTATTTTGCCAATATTTTTTTTCAGGCTAGAATGTATGGTCCCTAAACTAATAACTTGGTTCCAATTATCATATAGTCTGAGTAATCCTGTATGAAGTCCTATAGTCCCATATGAAGAAGCAGCTTATTCTTAAAGAACTTTTACTGAGTAATACACAATAGCAAAATATTGGTCAACAGGTTTGAATAGTTAGGGTGTTGGGTGGGAAGGGGGTCAAAATTTTGTTGGTTTAGTGGCTCTCTCCCTGAGCATCATGGTGTCCTTAGAAACCAAAGAGGATGATGGCCTATGTCAATCAAGGCAGAGAAGCAGGATTGCCTTAGCAGAGTAATGAAAGGAGTCAAGGATTAAGAAAGCCTGAATTAAACAAGAAATTCACCGGGTCCTATGGGTAAGCTGAAGTGAGACTCCTTTCATGAGAAGAATGGGGAACACATTAGTGACATGAACACCAGCACCGCAGGGACTCCACAGGTCTCTGTAAGCAAGCCTTGTGGTAGGAGATATTCCACAGACACAGGGTCTCTGGTGTCAGTAGGAATAATTATTAGAAGGGGAAAAAAATGAAAGGCCAGATTGGCAAGCAGGAAGTCTTGACAACGCAGATTTCTGGTCAGGGCTGGTGAACCCTGATGTCTTTTGAGAAGAAAAGGCTCTGGTCAGAGAACTTCCTGCCTTACAGAAGAGCAAAAATGATCACGGGTTCATAAAGAAGAGGCTGCTGCAAAGCTCTAGTGACTCCTTGCTAGCACCCAAATCTGAGTTACTTCTTGAACCCATCATTTGGCGCTGAGCTTTATAATTTTTTTTTAATTCTTGGAATGTCACAGCAAGTACATGGCAAAATATTCTCCAATCCTTCTTCCCAAGACTATTATGGACAGGAAAAATGGGACCTATACACATATTTTGAGAATTTTTTGACATAAAGTCCCAGCTGATATAGCTACAAGGAGACCCGGAGTGCTGGGACAAACTATTGCTAGCATTGGGCATCCAGAGGCAGAGGTCTGCCTCACAGCAGATCCAGCGCTCCCATGCAGTTCCTGTAGCCATTCCCTGGGCTATTAATGCAGCAGGAAGAACACTCCTATTGTGTTTTTCACCTAGCGATTGAGATCCATTATAATAGGAAAAGCCAAATGGGAGTCTTGAAGACTGTTCTCCTAAATAAATTTTAAAAAACTTAAGAATCTAATGTCTTGGGGTGGAATTATAAGAATTAGTGTCACCCTCAATTACGGAAGGTTTGGTTCACCAACATAATCATGGAACTTTTCAGAAAAATCATAATCGCCCATTACAAATTCAGGTGCCTGTAGTCCAGTCATAGGTTCTATGGCATCATCTCTTAGTTTCTTCATTGCTGGGACAAAATGCCACACCTGCATTGTAAAGGAGAGATTTATTTTAGCCCACAGAAGTTTCAGTCCATGAGACACAGGTTTAAACACAGGAATAGAGTAGTGCAAGGGTCTGGGCAGAGCTAAGGGAAATGCTGGGAAAGAAGATCCATCCTTCTGGGCCACACTGCCAGTGACCAGCTCCCCTTCCAGTGTCCCCATCTCCTAACAAAGAGTCAGCAACTGACGCCCCAGGTCCCAGTTGTTTCCCACCTATGCATGTATTTGACTTCTGGGAGTCCTCTAGATGTAAACTATACCAACCATATTTGAAACCCTGATTCAATATGTCTACCAATCTCTGACATATTAGTCCATGGATAATTGTTCATTTGAAAAGGGTATTCTTTCTAATCCCTACCAGAAAGGATGATACATAGAAGCCATGTGTATTCATCTTGGGCAGTCATTGATCATATTGCCCTAAGGCTATTGACTTTCTGCTTATTAATGTCATAGTTCAGATAGATCTGGGATAGTTTAATATACCACATAATTTTGTTTGCCTATGTATTAACTGCATGCTTGTTAGACTGCATAAGCAGGAAGTGACAGGTACTCTGTGTGTCAGGGTAAGACTCATGCATGTCAAAGGGTTAGAAGTAAACTCTGTAAAGATCCAGAGGGTTCTGGTTCTGGTGAAGTTTTCAGAGGCTCAGCGATCTTGAGCATACTAAGACACACTCTCAAAAGAAAGACCGAGTTATTTCCTCATATGAGTAGATATAGAGTCAAAACTATCACTTTGGATTTTGAGAACAACATATTCCATACTTGGGAACATTAGCTTTAGAAGACAATGAGTTTTGAATGGATCCTGCAGCAAGGGAAGAATTGCAGTGGAAACGTCACATTCTTTCAGGCCATGTGACCCAGTGGAACCCATGGTGCAAGTAGTATAAGGTGGATATGGGCTGGGTGGGGACTCTTTCAAGCCCTTGATGAGCTGCAGGGGCACAGATTCCCATATATTCTAGAACAAAGACAAGCGTGCTATACGACTGACTACTTCTCATTTGCAAAAGACTATGTAGCCTGCTCCAGAGCTCCAGCAGAGGCTACCTAACCATAGACATTAGGGGAGGCTGTAACTGAAACCAGGATAAAGGTGTTGTTAAAGTCACCAGTCTGAAGTTAGAGTCATACTGCAGTCCACGGTACAGCAAAAGTGAGATAATCTGGGCTGGGCCTGAATAGATGCACAGCATAGAAGTAAACAAAGAGGAAGAAAGATAGACTCTCATGCCATCTACTTCTGCTGCATTGGGTCAGCAGAAGCATTGCCTAGAAGGATGGGAACCTACAATGAGTATAAGAGAAAGAAGATAATACTACAGCGGGTATGACACTGCACCAGCTGCGGGAAGAAACATTACTTCTTCTGCCACAAAACTTGCAGTACGTCTTTCTTAGATATAGTGATTCTCTAATACCTTGAATGGTCAGTAACAGAGTGGACCCCTTCATGCAATGATGGATGAAAGAATGTGAGTAGTGCAAAAATACAGACAGCAGAGACATTGCTGTTATGTCCCACAACCTCTTCCTCCTCTGAGATTGCCTGCAGGAACAGTGGAGACAGGCTCGGAAAGGAAGCTTCGTACCTACACTGTCCCAGTACCACAGAGCCTGTTCAGCCTGAGAGGTTTCTCAAAATGCCAAAAGATGCATAATCCAGTTTCTCCTTCCATTTGGTGATATAATAATGAGGCACATTCTCCATGGTTTCTAAAAAGATCCCCAGAGGAACTGAACCCAAAGCACCAATACTGGTAGCTGATTCATTTATGCTCTCTTTATTGTCTTCTCTCTCTCTCTCTCTCTCTCTCTCTCTCTCTCTCTCTCTCTCTCTCTCTCTCTCTGCTTCTTCATAGCTTGTGTTTTCTGAGATCATCTCCTAAATAAAATATATGTAGTTGTGTCATTGTCCCAGAACTGATTTCGGATAAACCCAACCTGAGAAAATATCCCTCCTTTTTTTTTTTTTTTTTTTTTTTTTTTTTTTTTTTTTTTTTGCCTTTTTGAGACAGGGTCTCACTATGCAGTTCAGGCTGGCCTTAAGCTCACTTTGTAGCTCAGGCTGATCTTGAACTCACAACAATCCTCCTGCCTCAGCCTCCCGAGTGCTAGGATTACAGGCATGCGCCACCACGCCCTGCCCTATCCCTCCTTTCTTACACAACATATTGCCTGAGTTATGTAACTATCTAATTAGGAACTACCTTAAATTTTAAGAAAAATCTCTCATAATACTTTCAGAAATTGAGAGACTCAATTCATCCTCTTAAATTACCTTTCAGTGTAGGAGTTTGATTTTTTTGCCCCTTCTATCAGTTGCAAAACACAAAGAAATATTTTAAATAAGGATTAAGTACATTAGGATACTAAACTATTTTTGAAATCTAAGAGACTCATTTTCAGGAAAATAGAAAGTAAACAATGAAAGAGTGTCTTGAAGTCCTTGAAGAATAGATATCCACTAATAAAAACAGAAATTGAATATGTTTCAAAACATAGCAAGCTCCTGAGGGGACTTGACTGACCTCATCTGATACAAAAGCTACATTTTTTGTTATATAGGTCTTGCTTTATCTTGGTCTTAATTATCCAGCAGAAAAGTATAAAAATGATCTATATAAAACATAGCAAGCAAACAAATAAATGAACACCTTAATTTTAAGAAAAAGAAAATAATGAAAATTCCATAGACTATCTAGGTATTATACCAAACATCTACACATCAAATCTATTTACATATATGGATCTTGGTCTCTGACTTTTCACCTTTGAAACTGTAAAGTTTAAGTCATCATTTAATGTAAGAGTCAAAAAAATGTTCCCAGAACTATTAGCATGAATTTGAGAAGATCGTGCTTTGGGTGAACCAAAAGGCTTCGCTTACTTTCGGCAACCTTTGCTCCAGTCATTCAAGGCAGCCTGCCATTATCGGTGCAAACTGTCATTGTTCTGATAGGGCCTGCTGTAAGCCAACAGAAAATAGAGAAGGCTTTAAATTTTCATAAGCTTCATCAGACCTCATCTAGCTCGTTATGCTGCTCCCCTGCTATTATGGAGCAATTACTTGATGAGCTCTTTTAGAGGATGCAAAATGCTGGATGATGTTCCTGTATTGGCAACTTAAAAATCTGAGCTCATTTCTGAGAGCCAAGGGTCCTGCTATGGGAGAATCCCACAGAGAGGCTGGCAGCACCTCATCAGAATGCAGACACGCTACTTCCTTCTGAAACAAACATTGCAAAACATCCCTAATGACATCTTCCCTAACACTTGACATTTGTTTTTCCTGTAGTACAAGTAAAACTTTTATCGATTTCTAGGTCACTTGAACTATCTTCTAATGTTAAACTAACAAGATTTTTCTTTACAACCTAGAAGGATGTAAACATAACTTCATTCCCTTCCCACCTAAAATAAACTGACTTGGGTTGGTAACACTCGGTTTGCAACTCATCATTTTTACTTTTTCATGACTTTCTATGGCTCCTCCAGATTACTATTCAGAGATTTTGTGACTGAAATCCACACCCAGGGTTAAAATATCTTCATCTTTTAAAGCACAATAAATAGAAATAGTGAAGCCAGATGACAGCAGAGAAATCAACTCCAAAACTGTAAAGAAGACTCTTTGAAACCTGCTCAGGTAGAACAGAAACTGCTTTGCCAAGCGTGACAGATGCTGTAGAACTTCAGCCTCTTTAGACTCTGGGGAAACATGTTTATCTAGTTGTTTCTTGATGGATCGTTTCTATAAGATTCAGAATTAAAGCATCCACACTCAATGAGTATCCCCTATAATATGGAAATAGGCATTTGGGAGAAGGAAAAAAAGACTGCTGGACCTGCAGAATGAACATTAATTGCAAGGTGTAAGTAGCCAGCGAGATGACCTTAGAGAGCCTTCGTGGTTGCACACAAAGAAAGGAAATTGTATTTCCCATGTGACTACTCAGCCTATCTGCTCCTCTAGTAGGATTGTTTGCCAGCCACGTACAGGAAAGCCCATGCCATTTGGAGTAGGATTTCTGAGCCACATTCTCATCTTGAATGCTGTTATTTTTTAAGGCAGCAATCCAAAACCTCAGTGTAGACTAGTGATTTTACCAGCAACTAGAGCCAAGCTATAGAAAAGGAAGTGACTGCGCATCTGCTCTGACATTAATGCCAGCTTTCGTTCCTGACACTCAGTCCTCGGAGAGTAGAGTGGGAGTATCAGATAAATGAATCAAAGTCAGCTAGTTAGAAATAAATGCATCCAATCTGATATACCACCATTTTGTTAGAAAATTTAAAATTAAATTACCAGAAGTCATCTGTTCTATAAAATGTTGCATTCATTCTTATGAGTTCTTAATATTTTTACTGTTTTATCAGATGCATTTTTGAAAAGTGTAGTTTTCTGTGCTTATTAGGTTAGGTAAATCTGCTGATGAATAAGCTAAAGAAGAAAAAATAAATGTGAATTCTTCTTCTAGGAGAGAATGAGCCAAAGTGAAGCCCATTATTTTGCAACCCCCTTGCTGTGTAACTATTGATAAATTAGTTATCACTGTAGGTTTCAGATCCCTTATTGTGAAAGATTGTCCTAGATCATTATTACAGACACTTCTAGTTCTAACCTTCTATGATTACTTAATGATTGTACATATTCTATATTAGCATCAGTTTTCAAGTTATTTCAGCAGGTTCTTCATAAAACTGAGAACAGACAAGTAAATGTTCCCCTAGAAATATTTTTTCCTGAGATTATATCCCTTTGACATTTTGGTACAGAAAAACTCATCAGATTTCCTAGTTAGAATTATAATTCAAGAGTCATAACTCACAGCTATAATCTTGCTACTGCGTGCCTGGTGCTGTCCAATGTGTTTTATGCACAGGGGCTCACTGTATCTGTCTGGCAACCTTGTAAGAAAATCACAAAATAATAATGATAATAATAAAAACCTCACCTATTATGTTCGTTTTCAAGTGGCTGATGAGGATGGCAGACCCCAAAGTACATGCTCTTCTGCACTGCATTATCATGATGCAATTAGGGGGAAAAGAAAACTATTTGTTTCTTAGAGTTAACATAATATATTTATTTTAAGTGCCAGTCATGCATATCAGTTCTGGCAGCAACAATCCTAATGACACTTGGGATATTTCTTTACAGCACTAAACAGTCACAAAGAATGGGAATGGTTTACAGTGGGCACAGCCATTCAGAAAGGGAATCCTGAAGTTAAAAACTTGTGCACTGGCATTTTCTGAGATGGCAAGAAGTCATCAACACAGACGTCTTTCAGGTGAACAAGGTAATAATCTTCCAATGTGCAAAGATCTAATGGCAGATTATAAAAAATAATATTTGAAATGATCTTATTTTTGTCATATCATATTTATACTATTTATGTGTAGAGTATAATGTGATATATGTAGAAAAAATCATAATAATCAAATCAAGGCTACTTAGCATTTTGATCTCCTCAGACACATCCTTTTTTTAATTTATTCAAATATATCATTTCTCTGTGCTGGGAAACTTCAAAAACTTATAGGAATTTTGAAATACATAATAAGTTGCCATAGGCTGTGGTTAGCCCATCACGTCATGGAACACTAGACCTAATCTTCCTAACTGGAAAAAAAGAACAAGCAATTCTACATAATACATTAAGATTTGTATGGATTTCATAATAACTTTAGGAATATATATCAATATTTCATGATTTTGTATTTTCTTTGAATGATAAAACCCTAAGTTGGCTTTACAAGATGAGGCACTTAGGCCAGGCAGATAACTTAGCAGATTAAAGCACTTGCTGAGGCAGATGCAGGGACCTGAGTTTGATCCCTGGTGTGCTGTGCCCGCCCCAGCCCCGGGGTACACTGACAGGGCAATTAAGACTGGGCTTGGTGGGGTGATTGAGACTGGCTGTAGTGATTCGTGCCTGTAATCCCAGCACTTGGGAGACTGAAAACAGAAGGATCATTATGACTCTGATCTGTGCAATGAAACCTATAGACCCTGTACTGAATACATTAAAAAAAGACTGAACACCTATAAAACAAAGTATTTCCTGTAGGAGACGCTTCCTGGTCCTCGTCTCAGTCCAAGAAACCAATATTTGTAGTCCCAAAATTACGTTATTGGAATCCCACCAAGTTGATTCCAATCTACCACTTTCCATGCAACCCATGGTGAAAATGAGGACACTAAATTATATTTTTAATCATCGGGGAGTCAAGGGGCTCCAAGTCCTGCCATGACATGGCTTTCTGGAACCAAGAGAGTGACCCAGGGCCTCACCTGGTTTTTATTCAGTGGGGGAGTGGCTTGAGGATTGACTGAGAATTGTGGGAAGTAGGTGATTACTGTGAGCTGAGCTAGGTGGGTGGCCTACATTTACCTCTGCCATATGCAGAGAGGATATGCAGAGAGAGTAATCTGCATTATATAGTATTTAGTTTGGGGAAGTCTAGGGCTTCAGCTTTGATGTAGTCTTTCAAGCCCCAGGAAGTCATAGCCTCTATTTTGAGGCTGGATCCCATCTGGCAGCGCGGAGCATTAGCTCTACCATCCTGTCTCCACCCAGCTCACATTAAGGAGCAGCAGGTTGACCAGGGAAACACACATGCCACCTTCAAAGACCATCACCAGCACCTCAGCTAGACCAATACACATTGCTTAAGGCCAATTGAAGGATAAACACAAGGCCTAGCCAGATCTGTACATAACAATTTGAGGAAATAGGATCAGACTCAGTGAAAATGGAGACAGTCACTTTTCTTCCAAGGAGAGCTGTTCAGGTGGTCCCCCATGATTTCCTATAAATCGTGTCACAGATGGTGAGAATTTTTAGTATTTTTTACAAAATCCATTTATTCTGAAGAATGCAACTTATTCTGAGATCCACAGTTATATTAATTTCTTTAGAATTGTAATAGGGTCAGCATTCATATTCTTTCTTATATGAAGAAATTTAGACTGGGAGTGGTAGCGCACACCTGTAATTCCAGCTCTTAGGAGGCAGTAAACAAGCGGATCACTATGAGTCCGACCTAGTAGTGAGACCCTGAACACTCTGTAGACACTTAGTACAAAAAAAAAGGAAAAGAAATTTATATGTCAACTTGTTTTAAATTCATTTCTTCAATTTAAAAAATCAATGTATGTTTTTGGCATTTTTTGATAAGATGAAATGATGTTCTCAGATTTGAATGTTTCAATGCACTAATTACAAACATTTTAAGATTGTCACATCTTCTTTAAATTTTTGTATCTCATATATTAAATAGAAACTCATTAAATGGTGTAAAGAATGTATTTTATGTGTACCTAAGAAAAAAAACTCATGTGTGTTTTCCCTTAATATTAAACAAGTTTCTAATGTTATTTAAACTTTCAATCTCAGATACAGTGACGAGGAAAAGATTACAAGTGGCCATGTGATAAGATGCTTAACAAGAATTCACCAGATTTGATGTCCTTTCACCTTGATCCAATAACCCTAAATCAAAAAGGAATATATACACATAAAAGAGGAAACTGTTTCCATCAGGTGATTTGTGTTCTAACAATGGATGATCTGTTCTCATGAACGCTGAGTCTATTACTCTGCCGGAAGTAGCTCCAGAACACAGAGAGATATTTGTATAGGACATTCATTGTCAAAATGTTCATAACATTCAACTTTTTCCCATAATACTGCTAGCAGATAATAATATAGCAATAAACTCACTTAATTTAATCATTTCACAGTTTGTGTATGAGTAGCTACTATAGTATTATTTATATAGTTATACATTGATAAAGCTAGGGGAAATTCTGAAATACGTTAAATTCTATGTTTATTTTTTGAAAGAAAATAACATATTAAGTAGGATTTCATTCAGACTCTCAAAATTTGAATGTAACTTCAATCTTAAAGACAAGAAACAATATCTAATTATCAGGAAAGTTTATAAACATTATTAGGCAAATTCAGGGGTAACAGCTAAGAAAAATGTTCATGACTAGATGACCACGCTGCATTCTTCCTATTCATTCAGTAGTTTCTTTCCTTCCAATGTGGGCTCCATTTACAAAGCCATGCCATAGCTTGACATTCCCTGAAAATGCATTTTCTTTTTTCTCATATCCAAGGAATTTGTGCTTCATGTGCAGTGTGCAGCCAGTGCATGTTAGCCAAGAGAGACACATGATCAGATAGGACCAGCTAACAGGACACAGAAAAGCACAAAAACATAGGTGCTGTGGTACAGTAGAGCCAAACTGAGTGTACAGATTATGGGAACAGCTGGGAAGACACAGCAGTCTGTCTACTTATGCTAAAAAGGGCCTACAGTACACCAAAGACAGTGGATTAATCCATAGACACAGCGACCCTTTGGTAAGAATATTTCACCTGGGACATCCCATATCATATGTCATCATCACTTCTCTAATCCCTTAGCACCTTGTTCATACTGAAGGGACTGTGATCTGTTTGATTATGTATCAGTTGCTATTTGGGGAGCTCTGCTGTCTTCAAGAACCAGAAGTGCACCTTACTTTTTTTGGTTCCTTGGCAGCAAGCTTCATATCCAGAACTGATTAGAAACTCAGCAAGTTATCATGTTTATTGATCGACTCAGAATGTTGTTGAGAAATTGTTGTAAATTTGAAATGCTTATTTTTGTGCATGAGTGTGTTGGGCCATAGCACTTAGCTATTGAGTTGAGCACTAGTGTTTCTGTGAGGGTATTTTGCAAACATTTCATCAGACAATTTGAGATGCAAGCAATCATGTCTCCTATATAGTGGGCCTTATCCAATTAGTTGAAAGATCATGAAAGCTTTTAAAGCAAAACTGTGGGGTCCCCAGGAAAAAAGAAGTTTTGCTCAAGATTGCAGCACCAGGTTCTGCCTACAGAGTCCAGATTTGTTAGCCATAAGATGGTCCCCGAAAGCAGTGTGAGTGTGCTTGCATGTGTGTGTGTGTGTGCATGTGTATGCACATGTGTGTTTTTGTTCCCTTTTTATTTTCCCTATTTTTCTCTGTCTGCACATTTATAAATTATTGTTATTAGAAAGGAGTTAAAAAATAGAACCAGTGTTTGAAATAAGCTAAGTGCTACTGACCAAAATAAAGACTACAAGAAAAGGCAAACTTGGGTAGAAATAATGACTTTACTGGTAGATGCAAACTTTAGATATATGGAATAATACAGCAGTGATATAAAGAAGATGGTTGGAGATATGAGTCTTGAGTTCAGAAGAAAAAGCATGATAGTCCAAATATATTAGTCAACCACAATAAATAAGGCATCTGGCTATCTAAAAAACACATAATGACACACATTTATATTAAGGCTGAAATGTACACACTAGATCATATATACAAAATGGCACTAGATACTATCTGAATATAATTTTACCTTCAAGCCTATTTCAACTGAAACATAAAATTTGCCTCATAAAGAAAACCTTGTGTCTCCCATCTGAAGCAACTTCTTCTTGAGTAAATATCCTTTAAGATAAAGTTGCAACCCCTGTCAGGACTGTTTCTCTCCTCCATGGACTCTCCCTTCCCTAGGCCACTGAACAGAGGTAGGCATGAACACATCACCATGACAATGACACAGAGGAAGGAGGTTTATTTCTGTGGCCCACAAACTGCTCCTCGAGTTCTTGTTGCCCTTCACTGAGGTCCTCTTCCTTCCTACTTACTGGATGTCTAATATTTTGAGGTGTGTATATAGGTGAAACAAGTCTACATAGAATAATGTTACAGCTAGATATATCTAAAATGAACACAAAGTAGTTCAGGCTCTTTGCACTGATTTTACTTACTCATCTGTGAACATGGAATTTAATTCTACATTTTAGAGTAAAAAGAAAGTTATGACCCTCTTAGCTCACAGAAAGTCCCCTTCCAACAACAGCCATGTAAGCCACATAAGCTTAGTCTGGTGACAAATTATCATGCACTGAACTGATAGTGCTGAGAAGAAAACCACACGATAATGCACAAGCACTGAGGCTATTTTTCTCAGCCATGCTTCTGAGACTGAGGCACTGCAGTAGTTAAAAGTTTACTAATGAGGCATCATGATCCTCATACAAAATGAGGAACAGAAAACTATGAGAAAACTAACCCCTTTGTTGATAAACTTTTCCCTATAATTCCACAGGCATAAGCCAGAAGAATGTGCTTTTTGGAGAAAAACACTTTCAGGATGAGTAAAAGCAGTAAGTAACCTAAGATAAGAAAGCATTTTGCCTGGATGGCTCAACTGGCAAGTGCTAGGATCAGTGTGCTCATCTTCTACATAAACAGGATTAAAAAGAAAGTTGTTTACTAATAAACAACTTTTACTAATAATACACTCAACTGACTTTCTCTTGGCCTCCCAAGAAATCCAGTAATTTATGCAGCCAGTAATGAGCAAACCATGCACAGTCATGGATGTGACATAAGTTCACAGTGATGACAGCGTCAAGGCAATCTCTAGTGCTTCTCAGTGCTTTCATAGGTTCATAGGTTCAGAATAGGAAATGTCTGTAACTTCAAAACACAGGAGACATCCAGGAAATAGCATAAAACACCCACAGGAGCTTTCTAGAGAGCGTGGGTCCTGCACATAAAAATAAACAAAATTTTAAGGCAAGCAAAATTGTGCTAAGGTAGCCAACAGTAGCTGCTGCCACCAGCGTTCGTTGTAACCGCATGTTCTGCAGGAGCAGTGCAGCTGCCGAGGTATTTCCAACAGACCCATTTTCAACAGTAAGGAAAGAACAGACTGAGTCCTGGGCTGACAGGAACCAAACCTACTGAGACACAGGTCTGGAATCTACTGCGCGGGCGAGAAGTGTCCCATTTGTTTGTCTTGGCCTTCCCCTTTTCATACTATCTAGTTCGACTTCCCAAATGCAATTCAGAACCTGCCACACAAGCACACTTTCTGGAAAGGCACTCTTCCATTGGGAGGCCTCTCCCTCAGCCACCAAGGCAATTCCGGTGGCATTTCAGAAAAAAAATTGACTCTTCTCTCATCCTTCTCCACCCTACTGTATGCTTTGAGCTGTTTTTCTCCTGTCTTGAGGCATCCGTTTTCTTGCTTTCTTCAGGAATGAGAGAAGCTGTCCCTTGAGGTTACTGCAAGCAAGACCAAGTCACAGGAGCACTTGGCTGAGGCCACTGCATCTAGGAACTGAATACATGTATCTGCTGTGGTTGTACATCACAGCCATATGAAAACAGAAAGATCTAATTTTGAAATGAAAGAGGACCTGGGCAAAATTTTAAAATAATAACTAGCACATTCATCCCATTACAGTAAAAAATACAATGGTGCTTTTACTTATCAAGTTGGCAAAAGAAAATAAGAATACCTTGAAGTATGCACCCTTAGGCTCAGAAGTAAGAATTTCTACAACATATCTGGGTGTGAATTTAGTATCCTTAGTCATTACTATCATTAAGGGCCTCACTGTAGTTTTCCCCTTTGTTTCAGTGATTCAGCCTCCATAGATGTCCTAATAATCAAGGACACAAGAAAAGTTTTATTTATAATAGGAAAAATTGTAAAAAAAAGTATTCAAAAACTAAGAAACTTTTAAGCAAATTATGACATACTCATACGAGAGTCAGTTCTAAAAAGTCATCTTTGAAAGAATAGGTCAGAAAATGATCACAGTAACTTGGCAAAAAAATATAGGTTGCAAAAGCTTTGTAGAATATTTGTTCCTCTTTTGCAACTAAATTGTTTCCTTGGTTATGCCTCTTAAAAAGGTATATATATATATATATATATATATATATATATATATATATATATATATGGAGGAATATGTAGTCTTTAACTCAATAATAATGTTTTCGTCATGTGAAGAATACAACAGATACAAAATTACTTATCAAATAATTACAAATATAGAGCTAAAATATTAAAAAAATATATAAATAGTTCCGTAAACTATGATAGGAAGCAGCTGTTGAAGGTGACAGATGACACAATAATAGAAGAAATGTATATAATGTAAACAAAGGTAGACTAAAAAGATATTTACCAAATATAATTGAATAAACATGATGAGGTTTACCTAAAAATGAAAGTGGTGATGTTAGGGTGAAAGGACATGTAAGCCTTTACTTTTTACTTTAGTCTTCTGAAAGTTTTCTAATAATGTCCAAAATGGTTGATAATATGGAGATGGGAAAGTAACAAATGAATTGAAACACAAAGGCTCCACATGGGACAGGTGAAAAATACACTAAAAACTTAGGAGTAAAGGCTGAGCGTAGGGTTTCTCAGCCTACGTGATGGGCAGCAGGATCAGGGTGTAGTAAGGAACCCTGAACACATTAGCAACTCAGGGTCCTGCGAGAATGTGCACTTTGGCCTTGGGTGTGCCGGGCTGTCAAGGGAACTCCCAGAGCCCCAGCAGAGAAGAAGTCGTGGATTTTATCTGCCATCCAACACTGAGAGGAGGCACCTCCAATTCACACTGATCATAGGTAAACCATTATTCCCCAGAAAATGCATAAAGTAGATTAGGAAGAGGTCCCCCAAGATATCTAGGGATGAGAGAGGGGACATGTGATGAGAAACAGAGAGGGGAGGGAACAAGAGAGGGTAAAAAGAGGGTAGGGGTAAGAAGGGCAGGGGAAGGCAGAGAATTTAAAAATTAAAAAATTTTAATAGGAAAATTGCAAATATTATACCCTTAAATGCATATTCCCAGGTTACCAAAAGCAGAATGAAGTCCACCAATTCTTGGAGCTACTGTTATCTAATGTTTAGAAGAAGTAAGAAGAAAAAATAATAATAATCATACTCTAGTCGTACAGACTATTAACACCATCCTACCTAAAGGTGAAAATCTAAAATAGCATACAGTAAGGAAGACAAGACAAGGACTTGCAATAAAAACCCATCAGTACAGTCAGGAATTGCAGCTTTGCATCTACTGAGTTCCACAGATAACAGATGCCTGCCTTAGGCAATAGGGATGGTGCTGTCATACTAAAACAGCACTAAAGATAAATGTTTCATGTCTCAAAACAAAGCTAAGCAAATTTCAGAGCACTCAAGGAGCTAGGACAGCCCATGGGGCAATTCCTAGCTTTGCTGCTTCACTATAAGAACACTAAGCATGGATCAGTAATTTTCAGATTTTTTTCAGGGAGAACATGGTTTCAAGTCAAGATGATAAAGAAGGCAACAAGAAGGCCTCTGGAAGCTGCTACACTGAAGCTGTGCTACGGAACAGACACAAGCACTCACGCAATGATTGCCTCAACAGTAGGTGCTTACAAGAGAGAAACATATTAAATTTGGCCCATAAATACTGAAGAGAGGAGAAAGAAGAAAGGTGACTGCAAAGAGACATGACCATGGCGATGTGATCCTGTTAGCTGATTGCCTTCCACTCTCTTTGGAAGCGTACGATGTTCTTGATTTCCACCCCAGCTTCAGTTGCTGTTCCCAGGACCAACTGCAGAGGGTATGAGAAATTTCTAGGGTTGTCCAAACAGATACCAGTGATGACAGTCACCATGCTTCTGGGATCTGGCATTCCCAGCCTGGATGAGTCCAGCAGACCTTTGCAGAAGTCAAAAATATTATAGAGGTCCCAGGCATCAGAGTCTGGCCTGATCATCCTGGGCCTCACCAACCTTTTGAACACAAAAGACTGGCAGAGAATGTACTGGTTCCCTCTCTTCAGCTCATCTTCCAGGAAGGTGATGGCTGCCAAGGCCTTGTGGTCCTCACTCCTTAGGATGTACAGTGTGTCCACTACAATCTTGGGTATGATGAGGAAAAATTTTCCACTGCTGGTGAGCTGCTCAATAACTGGAAGATGGTTGCAAAGGGCCCTGGGGTCAGGGAACAGGTAAGGGGTCAAAGCTGACCGAGTCTGGGGCCCCCGAAGGGTCTTCTCTAGCAGTGTCACTTCACGCTGAAGCCAGAGCTGGACTATGTCTTTGGAAAACCAGATCCTTGAAGTTCTCTCTGCAAGCTGCCATGATGAGGATTCTGATCCTTCAAGTGTACTGCTCAGGAACACACCCATATTAGTGTTGAACCTCAAGAACTGTCCAGGAAGTTTTGCAACAAAGTGGCCAAAGCGCCGGAGGAAGTAGATGCGCACTGCGGTCTCATCCTGGGTGCTTAGTGCAGGCAGGGCCTGCTGGAAGTCCACTGTGCCCTGGGATGCCTGAAGTGGAGAGGACTGCGACAGGGCAATGTCCTCGGGTAGCTGCAGGAACATGGGGCTCTGTGGGCCTTGACAGCCCCGCAGCAACTCACAGATGTGGTGGGACAGGCCCAAGCCCGGCTGCTGGAGCTCTCCCAGTGAGGGCAGCAGGTTCAGCAGCACACACAGGTGGTCCCACAGGCTCCGCGGGCTCCCCCAGCATGAAGAAAGGAGGCTGTGGTTGGTGCGGAGCCAGCCCAGCATCACCTTGAGGGCCGGCAGCAGCCCCTCTGTAGACAGGACCTTCAGCTTCCTTTGAACGATTTGGAAATGATCAGGGGACTGGCTACCCGAGGTATGGAACTCGGAGTCTGGAAAGTAGTTCTCATCGTCATCCTCGGTGCCTAAGGGATTGTCAGAGTCGGGGCTCAGCTCAGAAGGAGGTGTCAGTCTGCTGCAGATGAAGACTGGGTCCAAAGGCGAGCCTTGTGCCCCCAGGAGCTCTTGACTCGACGACGGCATCGGTAAGTGACCAGATAAAGTTGTTTTTAAGAGCTCTAGGAGACTGCTGGAAGGTCTGGATGCCTTCGGTTTCTTCTTGGCAGGTTCAGCTTCATATTTGGGTTCGGCTCCGCTTTCCTGGATTGCTGGTGGATTCGGGAAGCCACCCTCTTCCTCATCACTTGTATTTGAACAGGAAGGGTCACTACTTGCCTCTGAGTACATCTGTGACTTTAAGGATTCCTCCTCCTGCGTCTCATCAGAATCCCAGCAGGAGCGAAAACTGGCTGCAGAGACAAAACCCTCACTAGAAACACAAGGCCACCTGTGCGGCCGGCCCCGGGTGGCTGGAAAGTCTGGGAGCCCCTCTCCAGGCACATTCTCCTGGCTCCTGTCACTGCAGACAGCCACATCCGGACTCAATTTCCCTCTCTGAAGCTCACCCTGGATTCTTGTATTCACGTGTTGAATCAGATGAGAGAAAAGGGTCAAGGTGAAGTGGACTGCAGGTTTGCGCTGCCTTGCACCCGTTTTCCTCAGGCTGTGCACGTTCATCAGGCAGAGGACCACCATGTGGAAGATGAGGCGGTCCGGGAGAACCAAGAAGCCCTTTGGGGACTTTCCCTCTGTGGACGCCGGGCTCGGGTCACGCGGATACCGATAGGCTAGGCAGAGGCGGAAGTCTTCCAACACCAGCTGGCACAGGGCTATCAGTCCGGCCGCTTTGCACTTCCCCTGGGGCTGCAGGAGGCTCTGAAGGTACAGGAAGCTGATCAGCAGCCGTTTGTTGTCCCAACACTGCCTTTGGATGCGAGACAGGTTCTTTCCCTGGTATCTTTTTAGACAGCTATAGCGCTTTCGCGCATACTCATAGAGCCGTTTGAGGTTCCAAGCTGCCCCCTGAAAAGGCACTTGTGAGTGGAGGCAGCGCTGATAGAAGTATGTGGCTTCCACGCCATAGAATCTGCTCCCTGCCAGCGCTCCCAGCTGATTGAAGGGCATCCCCATGTCTGGGGCCACAGTCAGGGCTCTGTAATAGCATTGCTCAGCCAAGTCCACGGTGGCCAGGTCTAAGAACTCATGCTGATAGCGGAACAAGTCCCCCAGGTAGAGCAGGCAGCGATGGCAGGCCATGCGAGCCCAGGCAGCTTCTTCCTCTGACGTGGGGCCTGCTTTGCCACAGCCAATCAGGTGAGACTCTCCATGAAGCCAATTTATGCAGCTCTGTAGCCTCAGCTCATAGTGGCCCTGAAGGAACAGAAAGAGGTGCTCATAGAACTTGAGGCCGCCCTGCAGGTGGTCCCGCAAGGGACCTTCCCAGAGCTTAAGTGTGTCCTTGTGCCTTCTGTTGTTCTTCATAAGCAACATGGCAACGTCAGAGTAAGCTTTCCTCCACAACAGCTCCTCTGCCTGCCTCCCGTAAGACACCGGGTGCAAGAACATGAGTCTGATGCAGGTCTGCTGGACCACATCCCGGAGGGCCCGGATGTGCGGCCTGAATACCGCTTTATGAGCATTGCTTCTATGCAGACACAGATCAAGCCGCTGAACTGCTAAGCACACTTCTTGGTAGAGGAGTTTGGCCTTCAGGGCTTCTGTGTGGGTACTTTCCATGGGGCTGGATTCGGCCCTCAGGGCTTCTGTGTGGTTACTTTCCATGGGGCTGGACTCTTGCCAGTGCCGTCCAGGGGCGCCTGGTGAGAAAAGATAAAACTGGTTAGGGTTCACCCACACACACTAAAGAATAACACCAATGAAGTTCAGATAAATCAGACTTCTTCGATAAAGCAAGTGAATCCTGCTCAGCATTCAGGCCTCAGGGTAAAGGCAACTTCTTTGGGAAGGCTGACTCCACCCTCTAAGTGAGATGCCACCCCAGCCCCCAACCTGTGGGATTCTGGGCCTCAACTGGGTGCGAACTTTTCTTGATTTCTGTTTCTTTTACCGTGAAACATCTATTATAGTAACTGACGCCTTTCTCTACCTAAATAGAGTGCAAAGCCCTTGGGGGAATGATCAGAGCCAATTAATTCCCTCTCACAGTATCGAACAAGGCTTGCACTGCCCAGCATATAACCAAAAACAGTTTATTCCATATATCAATTTACTGGGAATGGCTTTTAATTCCATGTGTGCAATGTAGATAGACAGCCTGTTCTGCTATTTCACATGAATTATAAAAGTGAAGTAAAATGTTATGCAATTTCTACTAATTGTATACAAAAAGAAATAAAATCTCCCATACACAGATTTAAATTTAATCAAGGGTACAGACTCTTTGGAGGATTCAACCTGGAATATTTAAATATGTTAATAATGTAAATATGTTAAAGTCAAATTTTAATACAAAAATCAGATTCCTTACTCTGATTGGAATTTGCTTTTAGACTTTCAGGATAGAGAGAAAAGGGAAATCCACACATTATAATACAAAAACCTACAAAGAGGAAATGCCAAAGAGAAAATGTACTTTTCTTCACTTCCAAAAGCAAACCAATGTAGGTTGGGGATGCTGGGGCAGAGCACGTGATGTACTAGGTGCGCACGGAACCCTGGGTTTGATCCCCAAGACAGAAAAGGAGGGGAGGGAAAAGGAGAGGGAGAAAAGAAATTAAAGCAAACTTCAGGTAACATTATATTGTATTAAAGTAGCATAATATGGTGCTGTGTACGGGGGCACATGCCTATAATTTCAGCATATAGAAGGCTGAGGCAGAAGGCTTACCATGAGTTCAAGGTCAGCCTGGGCTACATAGTGAGTTTACAGCCAGCCTGAACTACATAGCAAGACCCTGTTTGTTTTTTTGTTTTTTTTTAAAGTAAAAATATGTACTATCATTTTTGTAATAACATGATACTAAAGACTTTAGTGAAACTTTCATAAACTCATACAGCCAGTGGCATTCAAAGTTTAAAAAACTTCTTTCTCATTTGTACAACTTCTGTTAGGATCCATCATTCTAATGCAACTTCTTCGTTACTATAAGTTGTGAATCTGGATCTTTGACCAACTGCCACTAGATAGAAATAGGTATTCAGGACACATTATGAAGTTTTCATTCAGTAAATAAAACAAGCTTGAGTATCAAATTAAAAAAACAACAACAAAAAAAAAAAAAAAAAAAAAAAAAACCTGAACATACACAGACTCCATGCAGCACCAATAGAGCCAGGCCCATATAGTTAGCTGTAATGGGTAGTTAGCATGTTAGCAACTGTGGGAAAGGTACAGGAAACACACTCGGGAGTGAAAGCAAGGAGCAACCAGTCTACAGAAGCTGAACTGGCACTGCCAGAGCCCTCAGAATGCCCAACGCAGGAAGAAGGCTTTCCGCTGGGTAAAGAAATGAATGGCTAAGCTGGCCTTTCTCGGTTATGGACAAGCTGGAAAAGCTGAGGGAAGGTAGAACCTACCAAATTGAAGAATTGGAGAAGACAGTCCTAAGCTAGGTTAAAAGAAAACAGCACACACAAACACACTGCACATGCACACAAACACAAATTTTTCAGAAGGAAACTAAGTTTCCTATTAAGCCTAGAAGTCAAAAGCTAGAAACTAAAAGACAGAGAAAGAAAACAGTTTCAAACTCCCAAACCTATTAGGATAAAAGATAGATTTCACTTGAAAGCCAGAGAGGAAAAAGAATAGAACTTATACTAACCTCTTTTCTTTTCCCTGTCCTTTAATTATAACTACTAAATTCAGGTGACCCTGTCTCACCACAATGTCATGAAGGTGAGGAAAACTTATTTGCAAATATTACAGGTTTAGAGTCACCCATATTTGATCTGAATTCACAGAAAGCTTGAGATCATTGCCTGTCCCCTCTGATACAAGAGTAAGATATCAGCACAGTCTTGAATCTGCATATCCCTGAGCTGGAAGAAATGTGGAAATAAATACACTTCAGCTATACCAAATATGGATGCTGAGTATACTGGAAAGAAAAGCAGCTGTCAGAATGCTCCCTAAATTCTTTCCAGAAGAACCATAAACAGGTTTAGATAAAATAATTCTCTCATAAAGATGGTAAAATAAATAAAAGTGCTGTAAATATAACCTTTACCTCTTAGAAATCACTTAATTTGTGAAATTATCTTCCATTCAATAAGCCCAGACTAGTAGAAAATGATCAGCTAGAATCTAATTCCTCAGCTTAAAAATATCAACAGATTTATAAATATTTATTATTATAATACTAATGTGTTCTGCAAACAAAACAAAAAGTCAAGAATTTGAGTCATTACATTCACAAATTTAGTCTACATAGCAAAAAAGAATAGTAGTGTTCTATACATCTAGGGATAAATCTATAAAATCAAAATACAATTTCCTAACATTATTAAACCAAATAACTCCTAAAAATGGACATATAATGCCCTGGCTCCCTGCTTTGCTGCACTGTAATGCTAACAATCAGGTCCACTTACTATCAGCTTCTGGACCACTTTCTTCTTTGGTGGATATTAGGATACATTTCCCATCAGACAGAGTGCAAAAAACTCAGCTCAGCTGTTTCTAATGAAGCCACAGACAAATCATACACAATCCTCTGAAGCTTGATGTTGCCTGAACTCAAGCTCCTAAAAGCTCAAAATCTTAGTTCTAAAAGGAATACAATTAAATCCCATCCTTAAGATGAATCCAAAACAAACTCTGTACCCCACCTTTGAGCTCCCCTGAAGTTTACTCCTGCTCAGCTTCCAGCTCCTCCTCAGGCCTAAATCCCACATGCTGGGCTCTTAAAACTTCTAGAATCAATTGCTTTATGCACCTGGATTGACCCTGCATAATTGGTATTACCTGGATACCTGTGGCCAGTAAGTATGACTTAGTTTCTTCCTTAAGTGTAACATAGGACCAATATGACCCAAACAATCAAGAGTAAGAGAGTCAAGAGAAGGTAAGCTATGAAAGTGTCACAGAAAAAAATTAAAACCATCCATAAAATGTATAAACACTACAGTTCCTTAAAAATGAGGGCCAGCTGTTTCCTCACAACCCAAGTAGATGAGAGAGGACAGGGTTCCTTGTGATGACTCCTAGTCCTAGGGAGGAAGTACTGAAGGTCCAGCATTTCCCACCATCCTGGAAAGGTCCTTGCTCCCAGTACCAGATCTACGGAGGGATGTGAGAGTCCAGACCCACCCTGGAAGGACTGCCAGCTGTGAGCCCAAGGATGCCTCTGTCTCAGATGTATTTGGCAACAACTTCTTAGTACACTGATTACTGTTTCTGAACTGGGCAATGAACAGTTCATCTAAGGATATCTTCGCAAATCCAGTAAAGCAATTCCAAGACAAATGGAGAGATCCCACAAATTATTGGGGAACAGGGCACCAATGTGTGGAGAAATCATTCAGACATCTTAACATGCAGATTCATATCCGAGGAATGTGGGCTGAGGCCTAGAATTCTACAGTTCTGTGTCAAGAACCATAGTGCCAATGCCCGCTGGGCACTCTTTAAATAGTAAGGCTCTGGATAGCTTAAAGGACAATGTGGTTATTCACGGAACATCAGTATTTGCTTTGAAGGCAATAAATATGTCTAATTCCTGCCTTGGTCCTGAAATTAACTATATCCATGACAACTCTTCTAAATCTTATTTCAAATGTGACAGTTAAGAAATAAGTCCAACTTCGTAATATTAGAGCCCTTCCAAGAAAAGCCAACGCAATTAAGATAAAATTAAAATACATTAAAAGAGCATTCTTCTCACCTCTGCAACCTTTAGATTCAGCTCCAGAGTCCTTATACCTACCGCATATTGGACACCTTGGAAAAGTGCACTTTATAACCCGAAGAATTTATATATCAATGTGCATGAGAAGATAATCAAAGATGACTCTTTATGTGACAAAAGTTTTAGAAAAGAGATGTCTCCCTCCATAAAGTGAGCACCGTAACTATTTCCAGTCTTCTCTCAGTCTAATCTAGACATAAAGCTAGTTCTCTAGAGCCTTGTACAATTAGGACAATTATGATAATTCTGAAAATAAGTCCTAGGGGTAAAAAAGCTCCTGAGCAGAGCCAGACTACATATGAGCATTTTTTTCTCACCCTGTACTCTTCCTCCACACAAATTTGAGTCATAGGAATGGCATTTCCTACAGAAAAAGTTGACCCACACCTATGATGGATTTATAAATGTTTTAATGTAGACCTTTGGACTAGATTTCATGTTTAAGATTGTTGATGTGATTGTAGCTGTACCAGAATTCAGTTAACTGCTGTAAGCCCGCATTACACTTTAAAATAATGTAAATATCCTAGAAAAATTCATCCTCAAAAAATAGAGTAATTTAAATCAAGTGGAAAAACTCCTAGAAAGACATAAGGTAGCAATATTCATGCACATGTGCGCACACACACACACACACACACACACAAATGAAACTCTAGTAAAGAAATCAAAGTAACAATCTTAAAACTTCCTAGTAAGAGTACTATTTTTCTGATGGCCTTACTGATTAATTTTATCCAATATTTAAAGAATTAATTTGTATTCTTTAGAAGCCCTTCTAAAAACTGGAAGTAAGAAGACTTCCCAGCTCATTTTATAAGGTCAGTGTTACACTGATACCAAAGCAAGATGAAAGCTTCAATATCTTTCATGAACATCAGAGGTAAAACTCCTCAAAAATGTTAGCATATAATTTAATACTAAATTAAATCTAACAACCTTAAGAATTATATCATAACTAAGAATGTATCTCAAGAATTCAAAGTTGATCAAACATCTAAGGACCAATTAAGATAAAATATCCTATTATGATGAAAACAATTAGCAGAGAAAAAAAAAGGAAATTTATCCAGTCTCATAAAGGTTATAAAATAAGAGTCGGTGTTATAATTAAACATAAAGAATTGAATAGTTTCCAGAAAGAGCAAAGACAGGAATGTCTACTTCTGTCACTGTTATTCAACATTCTACTAGAAAGTCTAGCCATAGCAATAGGACCAGAAAAAAATATAGAGATTGAAAAACTGTATTTGCAAATGGCAATGTATCACAAAACTTATTTAAATAACTTCAGTAAGGTTTCCAAATAGAAAATCATTGTTCTTCTATAAACTGACAATGCACTACCTAAAAATGAAATTAACAAAAATATCCACTTGCTATAGGATCAATATAATATATATATATACTCAAGAACAGATTTAGTAGAAGCAAAAACTTATACTCAGAAAATCATAAAACATTGTTGAAATAAATTAAAGAAGATTTAAATAAATGAAAATGAATCCACACTTACTATGAAGAATTATTATAAAACAGCAATAATCCCCAAATTGATCTGTAGATTTGATGCAAGCCTTATCAGAGTTCCAGACAATCTCCTTGTGAGAATTCAAAAATCTGTCTTAACATTAATATGAAAATACAAATGCTCAAGAATGGCTAAAACAGGATATGTGGTGAGTAGTAAGAGAACTTGCCTCACATATTTGAGTCCTGGGTTTCATACCCTGTATCACTCAAAAAGAAAAACAAAAAATAATAGTAACTAAAGCAGAAAAATAAAATTGAAGGATTCACATGTCTGCTGATTTCAAACTTACAATGAAGCTATAACAGTATAGCAATAAAAAATAGACATATACGTCATAGAAGTAGAAAGATTCAGAAATAAATTTATTATTTAATTGGTTTTCAACAAGGATGGCAAAACAACTCAATACAGAAAAAACAATCTTGTCCAAATGGTGTGGGAACAACTGTGTAGCCATCTGCAAGAGAGCAGCTAACCTCCTTCTTTATACCATTATAAAATTGAACTCAAAACAAATCAGAGAATAAATATAAGATGCCATTATAAAATGATATTAGTAAAGCCTAGGAAAAAAATACTTGCAACACTAGATGTGGGAAAGATTTCTTAGACATAACACCAAAGCTTAGACCATACCAAGCTTTTACAAGGAATCTTTTCATGAATTTAAATGGTTGCTCTACTTTTTATATTAAGGACATTTGTCAGAATCTTTATCAAACATTTCAAACTATAAGTTCTCTTGCTATAGTGACAGCCAATTTTCAGATGTTCTGGCTGTTGCCATGACTTGGGAACTTTTGCATCTCCCTGACAGAGTAAGGTCTTACCTTCTTGGAATCTTCAGAACAGTTCTTCTATACAGTTGGAAAATACCATTTTGGGGCAGCTCAAAAAGTTATTTGGTGCTGTAAAATGTAGCAATAGATTAAAAAAGAACAAAATAATTTTGGCCTGTTTCTAAATACTTAAAATAATATGGCGAAAAAAAATTTAAACCTCAGAAACAAGTTGCAGTTATAAAATTGATTTCCAAACCATACAGCCTCTCTCACAAATGCCAAGTGTGCTACACTTAGGACAAGGATATTGGATTGTCTTCATTCTAATCTGTCCATATATAACACAGATGATATCTTTCCTGGTATTCAAACATACAGCAATTGAAATAAAAATAGACATTTTAGAACACAATAGAAAAGAATATATATTTAGGGCTTCAAAGTAGAGAATACATTTTTAAACAGGATTCAATATTCAAAAAGTGCTGAGAAAAATTTTAAAAAAGCCTGATTAAAATCAGTAACTTAATTTCTTTTAATGCTGAATATAATTTAAAAATATACTGGTACAAAGATAATAGTCTTAGTAATACATGACTAGTATCAAGGTTATTTTTAATTCGATAAATCATCAATGAAAATGATAATCTGTTCAGGTACTTTAAAAAAGGCTCAAATGGCCAATAACATTCAACAGAGTTCAGTCTCAGTAATCAGAGATTTGCACATTAAAAATCATGGAAGCACAGAAAGTAATCTCCAGCTGGCAAAGAAAATGTTTAAAGTTTGACAAAATTAAGTATTTGGTATGCTACAGAGTGGGAAGGGCTTTCACGTCTTGCTGGTATGATCTACTGGAACTGAGCGCTTACCTTACAGCATGCACCTCCGCTCCTAGCCTTACGCAGCAGAACTCTCCCGCCTCCGTGTACCACGTGATGTGACACATCGCAAACGTTCCTAGCAGTGTTGTCTGTAATAGCAAGAAACAAAAAATCCAAAACCTGAACATAACTTGATTGTGTATCAATGGTAAGCTGAATAAATGAATTATGATAGATCTACATAGCATTAAAAATAAATGAAGCACACTGCACATATCCATGAGGATAGATTCTACAGATATAGTGTTGAACAAAGCCAGCAAGCCATAGAATAAATACCAATTTCGTTTATTTCAAGACCCAAGATAAAATGAGCAATTTATGTAGCAAAACTAGAGAAACATATAAAGGTGTAATTATCACAAAAGCCCCTCCGCTCAGGTGGGATGTCTTACATATTTTACATAAATTTAATTATTTAATATCTAAAAATACAATTGTTCAGAATAAATACTAATTACAAAATACATTACATATTTTTATTCTTATGTGTTTGAGAATTGGAACATTAATTCTTGTTGTATACCTGAATTTAAAATGCCACTATTTTTAAAATTATTTATTTATTTACTTATTTGGTATAGGGTCTTGTGACATAGCTGGAACCCGTGGTGGTCCTACATGTACATCACCATGCCCAGTTTGGGTGGCTGGCTTGGCGCATGCAGGCACAGCATGTGGCACTGAGGATCAAACCCACGTCCTTGCGCTTGCCAGACTTAGATAGCTGGGGAGACCGAGCTATCTCCCCAGCTAAAAATATCAGTAATTATTTTAATGGGCTTTGCTTTGTATTAAATAGACAAACTGACTAAAACCAAGCAAAAGGTTCGGAAGTGGCTGGGGGTGTAGTTCAGTGGTAGACTGCATGCTTAACACCCACAAGACCCTGGATTCAATCCCTAGCACCGAAAACACAATTATTTTAATTTTTATAATAATAACCTTCGTAGTGTAGGAACTAGAAAACAAAAAGAAATAAAATGAAAAGTTATATGAAGTAGAATAGCCTCTCAAATAATTATTAAAACTGCAAATGATTGCCAGGTATATGACATAAATTAGGCATGGTCATTCACTGATATATTGAGAGGGTCTGATATATAATGCAAGTTTCCTTTTAGTCTAAATCTGATATGGAGATTTTTTTCTATTTTACTTTCTTCCCATTTTCACCCATAAAGGTCAAGCTACCACTAAAAATGAGCTCTCTGGTATAAATAAAGCCTTTTTATCTTCATTATAAACTATATTCCTGTTGAAATCCTGCAAGTGTTTTACAAACCTTTTGTAAAATGAACTTAGAAGTTACTCATAATAAGGTGCCATCGTTCAGCAGCTAAGATCTAGGTAGGATAGGAAGGAAGCAGCACATACTTTGAGGTCGGACTCTGAGAAGGGCTGCACGGTACTGAGGGCCCCCAGCCACACGCAGCGAGTTAAGGTCACTGCAACACGCACGGGGTCCCCCACAGCAAACTGCGGAGCTCTGCTCCAGGATTTTTATTTTGAAAATGTGGACAATGTGGGAAAAAATACTAAGTGTTTGAAATGCTTAAAAGTAGACATTATCAAAAGAGAAAGAGAAGAAAAAAAGAAAGCAAACAAACAAAACCTTATGAGGCCTAAACATATTTATCTTAATAAACATGAGAGAAAAAAAAAGACTAAAAGGAGGCAAGGCAAATGTTTTCATGCACCGTTTTCTGTATAATTCTAAAAGGAAGCCAGTGAGTCAGGCATCAAATCAAGAGAACGTTTCATTAGAGCAAAATGAGCTCTCAGGTTGGGGTGGGGAAGGTGGCGGGTCTTCTAGCCCTGGAAAGAAGTCTATCAAAACTGATAGACATGATAGGAGACATTTGCTTTCAGAGAAGAGACTGGCTTAAGTGACTGCTAACGCTCTTTTAATTTTAATTTTTTATAATGCACAGGCAGCAACTTAGCCACTGCGGGCTCTAGTAAAGAAGGCAACATAGGCGTCAGCTCTAACACTGGTGCTGGTCCCAAAGTTTGTGCAGCTCCCAGAGCATGCAGTTGAGAGGGGTAACGTGCCTTGAAGTGCAGACAGGACATACCAAGCTGAAAGCACGAGATCCACAAAGACAAACCAGAGTCTCCACCTGTCCTCCCCCCCTCTCTCGAGGTGCATGCCTGCCAGAGAAGCTGGCTCACTACTTCTGCAGCTACCATCCTTTCTGAAAGCCAAATATTCTCAAGTTTCCTCCTGTGATGATTCATTAACCTATTTTCAGATGCTGCCTATCAAATCACTATGGGCTTAGACAAAAACTAACATTACATTATCTGAACATTGCTTCCGGCCAAATAAATTATATATATAAAGGTTTCTCCTTCATGTGATTTCTTCTATTGCAATGGATAGCATCGTGCTCATGACAAAATCTGGATGAGATGGATGTGGAGCACAACCTGTACCTTTGAAATAAAAGCCTTCATTGTTTAATAGCCTGGATGCAGAAAGGAAACTGCAGCTTCAACCCAAAGGAAAACTGATGCTAGCAAGGACCGGCATGTTGATGGAACAGTGTACGTCGGGTTCGTTTGGAAGCAAATGCTTCTCTGGGAGAGAGCTGCAAGGACAGGCTTCTTTTCTCCTTGCAGTATGAGAGTGAAATTTGAACTTTTCTGTCAGTGACAAGGTTAGAGCGGTACACCGCCCACACAGAAAATGAATCAGACACAAAGCACCAGATTCTCCAAGAACTTAGAGCACTCCGGAGGCTGTCTTAACCCTTTCAGAATACTGGCAAGCAAAACAAAACAAAGGCGAAAGGGAAGCCATCTGCTAAAACTGTACAGACATTAAAAGTTCATCACCTAATGCTATCAGTATTGTTGGGACAATGGAAAGAATCACAAATAGCCAACAGGAGCGGATCAGTGCATGAATTAGTCTATCAATACAAGAAATGTATTATCATATCCTGCACTTGGTTCTTTATGCTTCATGATTATAAACCACAAGGTGCAATGACAAGTGCAAGATAGACAATAAAACAAATTGGAAAACTAAAGGTAAAATCTTCAGGATGCCTGACAGGACAGTCTACCAGGAGATAGTTGGCTCTGCCCCTAGCATGGCAAACACTCTGCTCAGATAGAAGATTCATGCTTAAACCCTAAAAGCTCAGAGGACAGAGAAGTTGGTTGGGGCCCCATTAGGTAGGGATGATGCAAAGAGAAAAGTTCTGCTTAGAGGAGAACAGGGGCCACGATGTTTGTGGGAATAGGCTGAAATGAATTTCTGCTTTGAGCCTCTTAGCTCAGCCCATCTGTTTCTGGATCATGATCCCCAGCCCACACCCCACCACCAGGGCCCCCCACGACCAATTATAGGAAGTGTATGAATGAAAGAACCAACCAGAGCCAAAAAGAGACTCCAGGAGGAGCTAATGTCCAAGCAGGGACAGATCCTGGAACCAGCACCAAAGAGTCAATCACAATAGCCATGTGTGGGCGGAGAGCGCCTTGGCGCGGCCCTGATCAGCATGGTTTGCAGCACCTGTGGCTTCTTAGAACCTAACCTAATGCCTGCTGCCCAGGCTCACTCGCCAGAAGCTCTGGGGTGAAGCCCTGCCCTCTGCGCTCAGACAAGCATGCCTGGTGATTCTGACGCCCAACCATGTTTCCCAACCATTGGCCTGTGGTTGTAAGTGGTGTAATCCAAGAAAAACGTTTTTTGCTTTGTGTTTTTTATAAAGAACCAGCCCCTAGGTGAACTATGGAGTGGCTAGCTGAGAGTTATGACTAACAGCCTCAAGGGGGGACAAGAGAGTGGCAAGCGGCAGTGACCTCGCCCAGGTGGCAGCAGCAAGCTCTCACACGGAGGCACCTCCCCCATGCTGCCTGAATTCAAGAGGAGGGCTACAAATGCAACAGAAGGAAGACACCAGTCTCACCCCTCAGTAGCAGAAAAAGCTGAGTTAATGCACTGGGTTGAATAAGAATTGGAAGTAAAAATTTTAAATAAAATATAAAAATCCTTAAAGATATAAAAGACAGTATTCAAAGCATACTGAGTTGTAAGAAAATAATATACAGAGACAGTGAATATGAAAAATATAATATTTGAAATAACTCAAAAGGGGAGTTGAGGACCAGAAAAGATGATGCTATAAAGAATGTATTTTTAAAACAGAGTGGAATGAATCAGACCTGTATGATATCATTTATATAAATTGAAAGCAAAAATTAAAACAGCATCACATCTTTCCAGAATGGGTATATGCATAAATCTCAGTGAACATAGATTAAAAGACAGAGTAATGTCAGGATGTAAGACTGATGTATTGTTGAAAGGGGACAATAAACAAAGAAAATGAGAAATGCCAGTGAAGTGCCCCGCTGGGAACATGATAAACTCAAGCTTCTGCCTCAGAGGAGGCAACATAAGATTCTTCTTACAAATCCTATTTTTAAAAGAAATTATAAGGAAGAACATACACAAAATGAAAAGTTGTGAGTTAGAATTTACCATAATTCTGTTTTTATAAAAAATATTTCAGCAAAAACTGAACGTTTTCTTCCCTGAAGTAGTTGGTATGCTGAGATAATTGACACTAATCAATTTATACAGTTACAGTACTGGACTCTTTTTCAGTTCTGAGTCACACGAATAGCAGTGCACTCAACAACGCAGAACCATTTATGCCATTAATACTAAAGATAATAATGCAGTCCTGCCAGTCAGTAAATGTCATCAGGGAAAAAAAGAAAGTTTATCTTTAAACTATTGAAGTTCCTAGAGTTGAATGTGCTAGTCGTTGCATTTTATTCATCAGAAATTCATATTATACTGCTCAATTTAATGATTAACAACCTTTGTATTGTAATATCAAACTGCCTGAAATTTCTCCCTAGATATACATGTGTAGCCCCAACCTGCATTCTTGATGGCACGTGGAAGTTTAAAATAATGCATTTAAAATTTTACTTATTATGCCAATATACTTAAACTAAGATGAAATTCACATAAGACACAATTAGCCATTTTTAAGTTACAGTTGGATGACATTCAGTTGATTCACACCAGTATACAACTGTTACCCCTCTCTCCTCCCTAAACATCTTCATCCTCTCGAAGAGACCCTCTTTGATTAGAAAATCATTCCTAGGTCCCTTCTCTCCAGCCCTTGGCAACCACAAGCTTCTTTCTGTTCATGGATTTTGGACATTTCATATATAATATAATCAAAAATATACATTTTGTGCTTCATTTTACATCTTTTTAAAAGAAAACTATTGGTTTATTTTTTATTTTTATTTATTTATTTATTTAGAGGAACCGAGGATTGAACTCAGGCCCTTGCACTTGCCAGGGAAGCGCTTATTCCACTGAGCCATCTCCCCAGACCCTGAAACTATTGGTTTAATGCATATTGATTTTCAAAGAAAAGATATTATTTATACATGGAAAATCCAAACTTAACAAGATGTTGAGAAAAGGCTGAACAATAAAGCAAATACCTAAGATACACATCTGCCTGAGTCTAACCTTATCTTCTCTCACTGCCTTTTCAACCTCTGCAACTAAGCTGGTTTGCTTGCAAGGTCCTGAGTCTCACGACTATACCAGGACTGTCCACTCCTCAAGTCCTTGCACATACTAACTTCTAGCATGCATTTCCCCTTTTAAGTCACCTAAAAGCACCCCAAGTTAAAACATCATTGCCACTGTTCAAAATATCTAATCCCCAATTTCCCCTGACCCCTGTCCATCTCGACTCTGCTAGTCTTGTCTGGCCCATGCCTGCTGCACTACACTGCATAGTAACCCGTTCCTGGGCAAGTTCTTGACTAGCTACAGAATATTTTTGTATCTATCCCCATTGCTTAGCAAAATGCCTGTAACCTGAATCAGTACATTCTGAGTGGATAAAAATAAGAGAAGAGTGATCAAAAATATTCTATGCAACATAGGCAGGTAAACATTGATAACAGTGATTCTCAAATTGGAGACCTCAGAGAAACAACTTGAGCCATCAGCATGAATAACCTGAGAACTTGTTCAGCTTGTAAATTCTAAGGCCAAACCCAAGACCTAATGAATCAGCAATCAGTGTTTAAGTAGCCCCTCCTGGTGGCGTCACACACTTTTAAATTTGAGAACAATTGATATGCAAGTCAAAAACTTTGACACAGCTCTCATGGCTTCTAAACAGCCATCTGTCCCGCTTTTCTGAGCTCCTGGCCCTTCCCACTGATTCACCCCTAAGTGTTAGAGAGCCCCTGGGCTCATCCTCCAGGTCTCTTCAGAAGCACTATATATACCCCGACTGCAGACATACCTCCTGTACTTTGATGACAGTCTAATTTATGTCTCCAACTCCTACACCTCTCTGACATCAACTCATGTCAATTTGCTGTCTGTTTTCCTACTTGCCTACAGATACCTATTGAATTCATACTTTTCCCCATAAATTTGAGACTCATTGACTTTTCCATCTCAGAAAAAGGAAAATTTTTGCCTGGCTTCTCACATTAAAAGCCTTTCAAAATCTTGCCAGACTCCTCTCTTTTGATTACACTTGAGTTTGGTCTTTGCATAATTGTAGAAACCTGCAAAATGCAGCCTCAGTTAGTCTCATCATGGCCAGCCTCTGAGTCCAAGAAACTATTATCTTTATTTGATGATACACAATTCATGCTATATCCCTCAACAAACACATGCACAATCATTTTTCCTAATGGTGGTCAAATAGTCAGAGCATCCTATTTTCCTTCACAGAATAACAAAGCAATTCTAAATCTTTTTCTTGGCCTACAAGACATGAGTTCTCCCCCAAACTT